>JASANE010018705.1:0-12075 GCA_030248225.1 Trileptium ribeirensis | reverse complement strand
TGTGTTGTTCTTCGTTCAGTTAGTGTGCTTGGCCCAACGTTTGACTCCCTTTAGTAGGCTGGTAAACGGTAAAACGAACCAATTTTATATTTCCTAGCATTTAAAAGAATTGTAAATACTAGGTTTTGTAGCTTTCTCATCCAAACGGTCCGAGACATTAACTTTGTAGTTGTAGATCCGAATTTCAGACATGTACAATTTCTTCAAAATAGTAAGATGATAAATGTAGGTTTTGTGTTATTTAAAGTTAGTATTTTTGACACTACATGCGTACCGCTTTTCATACAAGACTCTGCAAATCCTGTCATTCACAGCAGTTACGATGACAGCTTTATCTCAGAACCTTTTAGTACTACAGCTGGTTCTGAGATAAAACTGTCATCGTAACTGCTCTGAATGACAGAATTATTATGAGAGCAAGGTGTATAAAACATATTTCCGCATACCATTTTGATAAAGTAATTGGTAGACGTTATATCTATATCAACGTTCGTGAAGCTTATTAAGAATTTAATATTTGCGCAATATTTATCCTTCAGATCAAATAGCGTATTGGAATATGAAAATTAGGGAATTTTATACCCAGTGTGAAGTAAAAGGCGACTTCATCTATGGCAGATATGTGTCGAAGAAAACCTCGTCAAACTTCGACAGCAACATCTAGCAGTGTTGTAGGTGGCAGTGGAATTCATTTTGAAGAAAATGGAAAAAAAATATATTCATTTGATTATGTATAGTATAAACTTTCTTTGTTGTATCCTGATAGATTTTTGTTGTATAATCGTGATATTGTTAATTTCTTCACTAAAAAATCTAAAAATATAACGGTAGCCGCTATCATGTGACTGTATGTGCTAGTTAAACAGCCTAGTAGGCGGGCTGAATTTTGCTATACTAAACGCTGTAAGTTCCAGAGACGAAAAAGCTGCAAAACCGCTGCGGCAAATTATAACAGAATGTTACGATTCAGTTAAACCGTAATAACTTTAGTTTGAGAATGCACGTTTTCAACCGACAGCCGGCGAAACAGTCGGTGGGTCTTTGGGCTAAAGCACTTTATGCGTTAAAGCTGTCTTTTAAATAAGGAACGATTTTACAGTCTTAAAAAGTATTTTATTTCTGTGTTTTAGTGTTATGTTGAAAAGGAGACATTTAGCTTTGGTATACTTTGGTATGTTTCTATTTTCCTAAGCAATAAATTTTCCTAAGAAATCCTATTTATGCTTTGGTAGACCATTGGCATTATGTTAATTAATAATTAATTAAATTAGTGTTTAGGGTTAATAATCGATAGTTGCAGCTATAGTTTCGACTATGCTGATTAATGTCCTTGCCTAAATTGCTCGAAAGTATTCTTGGGGAATGAAGCTCTTTTGGAAAACTTTTATTTGTCGTGACCAAGCATAGCTTCGTACAGTTGACAATTATATACTACGGCTCCAGCCATCACTTCAAATTGCGTAACACTTCTCTCAAATTTACACCCAGGAGTTCTAATGACGCCGTATCCATGTGGCTGTAATAAAAAAATGATAAATTGTGTTTAAAAGACCACTATCTTGTATATATACAAATATTACAACATTCAAAACATAAAAGTTTTACATAATCCCTTTGTAAAGGACACAAAACCTTCGTTACTGTGGGTAGTATATCTGTGGGCAACATCCAGGTGGTTACTAATTGGCACCTAACTTTGCGATGACATATTTTTCTCTCAATTAAAATTTCAACTCATGGTTGTGTTTCAAGAATTGAATTTTCAATGAGTAAAAATGCACCTGATATTAAATTGCGAAAAGTTCAAGTGAAAGCAGTTTGTCGTGTATTGTACTTTTGTTTGTAAATTCCGTTCATTACATTTGCCGAGATCATCCTTAATAATAGGAGCAGTAGCTATGAAATTAATGAATAGCAATGAGCAATCCTGGCATTTAAACAATCAAGACATGATTGCAACAAAAGTAAGCACAACGCTAACATGTGTTTGAGTCTGCGAGTACCAGTGCGATTTATAGGTTTGGTCATTGCCACTTCTTCGTCGACCAGGGAGGGAACCCATTTAGGTCCACGAAGCCCATACATTGTAGCTTATAAGTTTTCCATTTTCAACTCTTTCAATTTCCAAAATTGTTTCTTCACTGTGAATCCTTACTGCACAAAATACGAACCATAACTCAGCTTGCGCTTACTGAAAGCAAAGACAATGGAAACCTTCCTCACAACTCCCTCACAAATGTCCCTCGCAAATGAATTAAATTGCATATACTGATACGCTCAGAATTAAAAAAATGGCTAGGCAAGTCCCCAATCCTGAAAAGTGACACAGTATATGTAGCAGTTTTTCAAAATGTGACACAAGTTTCTGTAGCAGTTTTTTCTAGAACTGATATTGTTCATGTAGCAGTTTTATATGTGACACAATTTCTGTAGTAGTTTTTCCAAAAGTGACACAGTTTCTGTAGCCGTTCTTAATCCATCAATTACCTCAAGAAGCGAGCACCTAGGGCCGGATTCACGCAGTCAAATCCGGTTCGTGACGTTTTGGCATATTCGATCGCGGCACAGTCTAGCTACACCAGTACGATTGTACTAGTCGTGCTGCGCCATGTATCTTATGATAATAGACGGCTTTGGCCAACGGTGTGTATTTATTTAGTACTACGGTACTATAGTAAATTATAATTTTCATGATACTAAATAGTTACACTATTGGTTTACACGGTAACAGCTATTTGTTTTTACTAAATATCAAATGCGGACTCTGCAACAAATATGTAAAGGGAATGTTTAATAAATAATTATTTTTGGATCATTAAAATTTGAAGCCGCTTTAACCATACGGAGTCATAAAACAGGCTTATCGACTTCGTGATATTTATATATTTTCTAGATGTAGTTCAACATATGATAGAGACGTTCATGTATGCTTTATAAAGTGAACGTTAAAAATATATGGTTTTATTGGTTTTTGTTTCTAAGTAATGTCTCTGCATCCCAGTCAGTTTCTATGAAATTTCGTCAACTTCAACAATTCTCGCTACCAGAATCCAGTGCAGCGCACTGCCTTCTGTGTTGTATACATACCTGCGCATAAGGGATGCCCCTGAGGCATCGAACGCCTTCTCGGCAGCGCAAAGCGCCGATGCCTTGACTGGTGGTCAGCCAACCGCCCTTAGCGGCGTCGCATATGCCGGAAACACAGGCGAGAAGGCGACGCATATTCCTATAGAACCTAAGGCGCCTCACCCTAGCTCCCACCCAGCGCGGAAGTCAGCGCACCCCCCCCCCCCGCCCCTCTCCTGGCCGGCCTAGGCATTAACTAATTGAAACTTCTACATACTGAGTTCCAAAGAATTTGAAATTTAAGAATGAAAAATGTGTTGTTTGAGTTCTGCTTGACAACAAAATATATAATGGTGCATCGTATACCACTGTATGCAAAACCTAATATTCGCCACATCACTGAATACTGTACTCAATTGTTGTGTCTTGCAATCAAAGCTAGCAAATTTACATGCCGTATAACATAAGATACCTCAAATTTCCTGTTTTTTCTAAACTAATTCGATCAAAAAGAGGAGTTGGGTGTAATTTTCAAAAGCACAACAATTTGAAGAATTGAAATCCTCATAAACACTGATTCGAGTAGTGGTTGAGTGATAAGTGTCACAGAGGCTGTCATAATTAGGTGAGAGTTGAGTAAAGCTGCAGAATGTCGACACTTTTGCAAAATATATCTTATTACTGATATTAAAAAGCGTGCGTTGTAACTTGAGTTCAGTGAGTCGTCACGAATAATGCTAAGTTGACATGTGAAGCAGCTTTAATTTTCAAGTGTATAACGATAAAAATTTGTCACTCAAAACAACCAAAGTACATCAAGCATTTAGCACAAATACCTCGACTCCTGACTTTTAGCATTCATCGTTGAGACACCTGAAAACATATGGAGCACAGTGGAAAATTAGATTTGAGTGGTGAATTAGAACCTGGAGTCTAGCAAGCAGTGTCGGCTTTAGGAAACCTTATTGCGTTACCGGACGACCTCACGCTCTTGGGACCTCTCACATTTTTGGGTTTTTAACCACTGTACGCAGAAATCTGACAGTTCTCGCAATATTTGACACACGTGGTCTCGTCTTAGTTGTGTTGCCTTACCTGGTTTATATCTTTGCTACAAAAAAGCATAGTAACTTTCTGCTTTTTGCTTCATAAAATATAATATATGTGAACAGACATAAATGAAAACGCTTAGACAATAATATCAGCGAGAATTGAGGGTGCTACGGTGGTCCCAGGGGTCAACCCCATCCTCCTGAAACCATAACTCCGCGCTACCCGCCCCAATCCTTCAACATATAGGTAAAGTTGACAAGAATTGAAGAACTGACAATATTGTGAGAAAAATATTGAGAACCTGGGGAAAGTTTGGTTGACCCCTATTCTTTGGAGACCATCGTATATATCTGCTGTAATATGTTAAAATATGGGCACATCACAACACAGTTTGTGGTACCTTACAATATAAGATTTGGGAGTTACCTCACATACTAACGCAGGTCCTGTCAGCAAACGCAAACACTAATATATAAGTTATTGTAAGTAGGCACTTGCTAGCAAAGATTAGGACCCATTGGCTCTTGTCGACCTTTCATGTATTATATTATTAAAACTTGAGTTTCTGGAGCGTCAAATGAGCAAATCAAAAATCGCATAAATATACGTAAATTTAAAAACCACGTTATATCTTATATTATGGGTGCTGGACGCCACATGATGCTGAATGAAAAAATAACCGATATGGCACGATTACTCATTTGCTTTACTACGTATAAGGGGACAGCTTAGTTGGTCTCTCTAAGGCTCGTAGCTGTTAGTGTTCGGCGCAAGAGCAGCAAAAAGGGGAAGGGTTTCCGTATAAACTTAAGGATAAATAACTTTGCCCTAGAGTAAGGTAGGACTAACTATGACCTACGTGTGGTCAGCAAATTACAAATTCAATTCGCGGACAGTGCGTGGAAAATTTTAACAAAATCTCAGCAGTATAAAAATGGGGGCTCTGAGACAAAGTGCCAATTATTTCTTATCAGACAGTGATTTGGCTAAAGTAATGAGCTATACGTTCTTTTCCAGCAAATCAGATTTTATTATTATTAGACAAATAAAAATCTATATAAACTCGCAGTATGTTGAAGCTCAATAAGCTCTTTACATCAACTGCATGGATTTATACAGCGCTTTAAAGCAGACATAATCGCCGAGAAAATGTTTCGAAATAATGCACAACTTTGCACTTCAAGTTCCCGAAACTTTGGCACGAAGTGACGCTCGGACACATGAAGAGAGCATTGACTGCAAAATTCAAGCAGCATTCTGAGATTAATAAACACTTAGCAGGTTTTTGCACTTTCATTTGATACATATCTTGGCAACTGTCTTGGTATGCTTAATCCATATTCCGGGCATCGTAGCAATGTGGGCTTTTATCTCATATGTTTATTCACTTCCAGAAGCACGAAACGACATTTCATTTATACAATTTAAAGTCATTGTGTATGTTATTCTATTACTACCTAACACTTTTATGCAATGGTTACTATACACTCTATATTTTTTCAGTACTCAGCAAGAGCTGGCTTGGCAAAGCGTTACAAGCAGTGCGAAACCAATTATAGCCAAGAACACTACTTCTAAATAGTCTCCAATACCAGAACCACGAATTACAGATGATGATATATATAATAACATGTGACTGCCATGTATTTTGCAATATCGCGTTATCACATTATATGATGTAAATAAAGATTTGTCAAAACTGTTTTATACCCCGTCAGCAGAAAAATAATTTTCTGCGACAGAAAAGCTTTGGAAATCTGCAAGAAATAAAGGCATTGTTGTCAGTTTGCACAGAGTAAGAAAATGGCAGTAAATACCTATACCAGTTCATAGGATACAAAGGAAGCGCACGAAATTAATGAATGTAATGCACTAATATCAAAGGGGTTTAGATTTAATGTATGTTAACAAAGTGTAGAGCAAAAGCGATGGAATTCCTTATATTTTAGTTGCCATCCACATCTTTAGTTGAAAGATTTTTGTCGACCATTTACGCAGAAAAAATGCCATTGTAGTATCAGATGCATATAAGCGCATCGTCTAGCGCGTTGGGATATCACCTCGAGCATTACCAACAGATCGTGTATCGAATTTAAAACAGAGTTCGAGAACACACCCAGGTATCTAAACGTTGAACATTTTTGTCCTAATAATGTTTACCAAACCCTGCTGAAACATTTATTAGAACTCTAAGACGAAATATTCGGACATAAATATATCATTACACTACACATCTTTATAATGACGTTTTGCAAGATTTGATTTACATCATACAATTCTACCGTTCATTGAGGTATTAGAGTTTCTCAGAAAAGTATGGATTACAAAAATGAAATACAGAACAAAGTTCCTGAAATCGAAACTAAAGCGAGTAAAAGTTCGTCTAAGTTCCAACACGGAGATATATTTAGAATACTCAATTAAAAGTCTAATAGATTTACCATAGGAAGCGAGAAATAATGGACAACGGAATTATATAAAATTGTATCTCGTCAAATGGGAAATGTCCAAGTTATAAATATCATGAAATGTTTGGCAGTTAGCTGAACGGTACATATTATGAAAAGGAGCTGCAAAAATTTCGTTGCTTTTAATTATAAAAAAATCTTTAATCTACACAACTTTTAAGTATAGCCGTAGTGTCGAACAGGGAATGTACTTTAAAATTCTCAAATCTTGAATTGTTGCACGAGACGCACTGTCTCATGTATTACAACTAAACGGCTGTGGCGGCAACCCTGAGCAAGATGTCAAAACATGTTTTCTCGAAACTCTACAAGTCCCACGACTGCATCAATACGAAGGTGGAGCAAGAGACAATTGAACGATTAAAAGACGTGTGGAACAAAGAATGTGGAACGGTAGAATATAAAGTGGATAAAGATAATATATGAAGCAAACGTGGATGAAAATAAAAAGAAGGCTAACAATCAGGAAAATTAGG
The DNA here is from genome assembly GCA_030248225.1 of Trileptium ribeirensis. Classification (NCBI taxonomy): domain Eukaryota; kingdom Metazoa; phylum Nematoda; class Enoplea; order Enoplida; family Thoracostomopsidae; genus Trileptium; species Trileptium ribeirensis. The sequence continues at coordinate 5,012 of JASANE010018705.1, read as the reverse complement.
CAGAAGGAGAAAAAAATTAGTGCAGTTATGTATATTTAAATGTTTCATGTGTTCTTTATCTGTATACCAATTGATTTTGAACAGATCATTGGATTTGATAATAGAATGCAAAGAATTGGATAGCTACTTTGTAACGTAGCCAGATAAAGCATCGATGACAGATTATCCCGGTTTTCCATTGCAGTCGGAGAAGGCCATTATAACAGCTATGAAGTGTAATCGCAGTTATAAATCGCAGCATTGACTAAATTGGTGGTGCTGCGCACTTTAAATTCAGTTACAATGAAAAGGTACATCGAATAATATTGTATAACCTTCAAGGAGTTCCTATTAAAATATATTTAACGGTAATAAATGTTTTGCTGTACTTGAGAACGAGTTGCCTACTTAATTTTAATTGTAATTTTACTAAATGCAATTTTGAGTTTTTTAATAATTCTAAACTCGCATAACCTGGAAATCACACGCCATGCCACTGGAATAACGTAATCGTAAAACTTACTCTTACTCTGAGCCCATTTAAATTCATGTAAAGATACAAAAGTAATAGTATTTTACTATATAAAAAGGTTCAAAATAAAGGTTCAATATGCACTTGTAAGACCACCGAATGAGTTGTAATTCATTTATTACTGGTTTCAAATATATCAATAAAACATATAACGCTAAAGATGGGCAAACAATAGTTGTCCCGAAACATCTAGATAATTCTTAGGCATCGTGTCGTTCCCTAAAAGCCGCTGACTAACCCTGATGTTTATGAATCGATTGATACCAAAATTAACTCTGTATCTTCAAAATTGACCAAATTCGGGCTGGGCGGTGGGCTAAAAGAAAAGACCCAAGAAGAGTTGCGCAGATCTCTGCTTTGAGGTTTCATTCTTGAAGAAAATAGATTCATGAGCAGTGTCTCGACAATATAACCAATTTGCTCTTTGTTATTATAGATAACCATTATTCAATATTATTCGGTCTAGTGTATTGTCAAACCTGAGGCCCAAATATAAACATGATGGCATGGCGTTATATTCTTAGAAATTATAGCTCAGTGCGAGGTGGGGTTCAGTGGCAGTATCCCACCGACTTTAGTCTTCACGTTTAGTGCGTAACGCTCGTATAAGTTCCTTTAGCTTAAGTTAAGCTTGAGGATTTGATTATATAGAACACGTGCGGTATACCTTACACTCTAGGCTTGCATTTGACCAGATCAGCTATTAAAATGCTTTGAATTGAAATTAATTTTATCGATATTTCTGTGGTTTCGGCAATACTATAGTAAACACAGGTAGTACAATCGCTGATTCGTTATATATTGTGTAAAGATTATATGAACATTTTTTAAATAGTTAAAATCCTTTGGCCCTTAAAATAAACGATAAAGAGGACTAAAAATAGTTTTTATTTCGGTGCAAAGGAATCGTGATAGTGGTTATGATTGCAGTCGAAACTATTTTTTTTTTATTTGAGTAGAATTTAAAAATATTGTATATACTTTTATTTGACCTTGCCGATCATTCTTTGAATTTGCTCAAAATTGTAATTTCTGTTGGTAAACCTCATATTATTTTATTCACCATGCCCGTAAAAGTGAAAACCTTATAGTGTCCGGTTATATATATATATATTTAGCACATTGTATGTACATAGTAAACTTGATTTTGAAGGTAGTTGGCTTTGTATGCATTATTCATTATTAAGCCTTTGTTTAACGGGACACCATGAATCTCATTTTGAAATATCGTTCATTTAAAACCATAATGTTATTTTTCGCTGCATAGTCAAAAACTTATTATTGTACAAAACTAGCAGATTTGATTATGTTTTAAAATATTCATATGAACGCAGTATCCATAATATATACATTTACATATTATCTGTATCTGTATCTGTTTCCGCCGACGCGTGGTACTGTTTATTGGTCTATGAATTTTACGATCAGTCGCTGCAGCGAGTAATACTGTCAAACGGATCACGGCGTCATATCTGCCGACAAACATCGTTGAACAAGGACAACATGTTTTTAATTATTTGCGTCATCAAATTACCACTGCCGTACCACGGAATCTTTTCCATTCATCAAAACGTCAAGATTTATTTATATCGTAGATGTCGAAGGTTCTCGTCTGTTTAGAGGGTTAGATGGCGGGCAGGGGAAAATCGTCGGAGGAAAACTCAAGGGGTAGGCAAACAGACGCCATATGATCATATGTAGCCTAACACCATAACAAAAATTTAAGCGCGGCTTGCTGCATCTGAACATTCCTCATTCAACGCACACTTTATACTGTTTCATTTTCAGGAAGTCTCATAAACAGCTTACGCCTTTTCAGGATATTATTGCTCAGGGGAGAAAGTTTTTTTATTGTATTTTTCGAATCGGATTTATTACCTCTATATTGAATGGTGCTAGATATAATTATGGTTTGATCCAAGGTCCATGTGGGCGTATAGACAATAAAAATTGTGCTATTATAGTAAGCCTACTAAGCTTATTCTCAAGAAATTAATTTCAAAATTAGATTTTACTAATTTTAAAAGCAAACATCTAATATATAATAAATCTAATATAATGCTTCGTATATCACAGAAACGTTGACCTTTAAATTGTATGGGGGAGTAGTTTTCCGAGTCGCAGCGCTTGCTAGTTAGGCTCTTGCTTTTTATAGATTGTGCTTCTAAAACCAGGTTTCTTGAATAGGGAGAGCGCGCATGGCGTCGGAGAAATATATGCCTGGCTTATTGCGGACCCTAAAAGGCGATCCCTTTAGTGATTAAACTCGGACCCCGACAAATTTTTTGTCGACAACGAATAAATGTTTTTAATGGAATTTTGATAATAATTCACACGTCAAAAACGTGCGATCCTGATGATGTGACGGTTGTTTAGAATTTTATTTTAAATTGTTTTCACCCATTATAAGGTTGTTTCGAATAAACGAAAAAGTTTTGTTTACCTGCGACCCATATTAAGGTCTTCCCTTGCCGCTTTCCACAAGGTCGCAAATTGCCGCGAGTTAGCGATCTCTATTTGAGAGACTCCTCTGGAACCTCAATAAATGAGCATCACATTTCGCCTGTTTCATCCGCCAAACATAGTAACATCATGATCTAGTTTTTTTGACAAATTTTCTGATTTTAATCAGAAAATAGTTGTTACTTGTGAGTATTAATGTACTGTAAAGCTTTAGGAATTAGCAGTTTGGTTTTTGAAACCAGAAACGTTGGAAGAAATTAATGGACGTTATAAACCACTATTATTTAAAACCTGATCGTACTCCACACTACAACTGGTTTTATTACTATCGCGTGTTGCCTGAGTTTTTAGATCAATTATGGTTCAAAAATTTAGGTAATTGTTGTTTCAATGATATTGGGTGTGGAATTGCTTCGAAAACCTAATGTAATGTGTTTACGAGTATTTGGCAAATGTTTTTTGCGACACTCGAAACTTTTTGCTACCAGAATATTTCAGTCATAACAATGTTCTTAAAACGTACGAACGCATTTTTCTTTTTACAAATAGTTAAAATATTATAATAAATTTATATTTATGTTACCAGGTTGTGTATGGAATGTATTGTGCCATGTATGTCTGTCATCGCCTTATAAATACTGTTTTACTCGTAAATTAACAAGATTTAATTTATTTTAAAAGCAATATTCAAAGCAAATCTGTCCTAAATTTTAAAAGCTTCTGAACTGCCTTCTTTCGTAGGGCTAAGGTCTGTAATTAGTTATTGTTCAGAAAAATGCTTTAAGAATGGAAGGAACATGATTAGTTAGATTCATTTTTTAATTTACACGTCCACAAAACATTCTTTGGCTCCATATGAAAAGGACCGAACGGAATTTTCTCGAATAATTGTTAGATGTCCAATAAATATGATGACCTGTGTCGGACACAAGTCATTTCTGGTTAGATCGATCAGAAAACGTTTGAAATTGTTTATTCTACTATAGTATTTGATTGTGGATTCGGGTTTGCGGCTTTGGAATACAGTGATTTCCCGTGTAAATTGCTGTACCTGACCGACCCGAATATATAGTCAAAACTATATGATGAGTCCATGCTGTCACCAATTCAGAGCATCCAAAATCATTATAAACTTCAAAATTGTAGCTGTTTCTGCAAATTTTCCGAATATCATAGCAAACCATTGCATACGTTCTATTAGTCGCAACGTGAATTAGTAATCTTTACACGGTGATCCAAACATCATTTTTACAGATAACCTAAAATGTTATCAAGTTTGTAGCTCTAATTGGCACACGGAAATCAATCTGGTACCGCAGGACCGCTGCTGCTTTTGTTGTAAAGGTAAATACTAAAAATAATATATGTCTTTAAAATTGACCTTTTAACACAGAATATATTTATTTGTGTAACGTGCAAAGTTTGACAAACCCAAGGATCTAACTGTGTTGCACAGGTGAAAGCGGGGTACTTGAAACACTGAGCTATCTAATAACAATTGTTCGGTTCTTGAATGAATCTCAACAACGTACTTGCAAACAAGCATTATACGACAAGCTCATTTGACATAATAATTCTGTATGTGAGGTATCCACATGGTTATATAAGTATAATAAATCAAATATTGTCTAGTTTCAATAAAAATATTGTAACTTTTGGGACAAATATAATTTCGAACGTATACAGCCGTAAAAAGCGATAATTAATCATTCAGTAATAGGCTGTAGATAACGTGTATCCATGGATGGTAAGGAGCGTTACTCCTGGCATGGTCGGACCAACATAAACCATATGTACCCCTGATGCTCCGCTACGTCCCTTTTCGCGCCGAAGGCCCGTGGAAAATTAGACAATTGTAGCACAATTACAAAAATTTTAAGGCAAAATTGGGAAAAATGGGGCAAGTTATAAGGAAAACTTGAGGTAAAGTGGAAAAATGTTTGGTCGCTTCCCTGACCTATCATATACGGTCTCCCTAAGCGGGAAAGTCTTGGATAGCTATGGTACATATCCCAAATTCAGTGTTTGAAACAGGCAC
>JASANE010018704.1:0-15222 GCA_030248225.1 Trileptium ribeirensis | reverse complement strand
CTCTACTTCGTTCAGTTACGTATTGCTGATCGTAATAGGAAATGTCCTAGAGCTATATCTAATCCAACTCCAGGCTTCTGCTGTCTATTTGAATTACTGTATTCTACATTTATAGTTGAATGATCAGGTCACCACGATCAAGTTGACTGAACGAACTGCCACATCGTACTGCTGTGAACCATCTGAATTCCTGATTTGCTGTGATTGTAAAAAATTCGTAACTGAATGTTTGTAAGGAGATTTTGAAGACTGTGGGTTCTTAAAGTGTAGGATCAGTAATTAACTTTGAGTTAATAAAATGCAACACTGTAGTTTTTCACTATAAAAGGATTGTCAGATTGATAAGGTCTCAGAAGGGTCAACTGCACTTTAATAGAATTCTATGCTCGGAAGTAGCTTTTCAGTATTTTTAGTCTTAATAGGAGATGTCCTCGGCTAGGTCGCACAAAATTCTAGAGCTGCTGCTGTGGATTTCACTAACTGTATCACAAATTCTTAGTTCAGCAATCAAGTCACCACGATTATTTTGACTTGACGGACTGCGCCATCGTATTGCTGTAAACCATCTGTCTTCTGATTCGCTGTGATCGTAAAAAATTGTAACTGAATGTTTGTAAGAACATTTTATTGAATTTTGAAGACTGCGAGTTCTTAAAGTGTAGCATCAGCAATTAAATTTGAGTTTACTAAAATGCAACATTGTTGTTTCTCATTAGAAAAATCGATGTTGATTAGTCCTCAGAAGGATCTACTGCACTTCAATAGAACGTTGTGATTGTGAAAAGTTTGTAACTAAATGTTTGTAAAATTTTTTTTTTTTTTTTTTTTTTTTTTTAATTTTTATTATTTTAATTTTAGAATTAATTATATTTTTGTTGCTCTTCTTGAGACAAGCAATTTCCGAAGTGAAGACTAGTTTATATCTCTTCGCCTTTCGCAGCTCATAACTATCTCAATAGCTATGGAAATACAAAATTTTTATTTTTCCTTCCTCAAAAAAAATTAATATATAACGAATAAAAAAAAAACAAAATTCTAATGCGGCGTTCACGTTATAATGTCCCCGCTGTTTGGAACTTTTGTCCCCTGTAGTCGTGACCCTACCGTATAGACAGTCAGGGTGACACCCATACTGTAAATCAATTTCCGAGGGTGTACGACACACCCCTAGCTACTACATTTTTCTTTACAGTGTCGCACACACCCTTAGCTACCAATTTGGCGCGAATTAACTGTAACGGACATCGTCTGTAGCTAATGCGGTTCATTAGTCAACTGTTCTGTGTAGTTTTTTCAAATTCTCGATATTTGTATCTAGGCCATATGAACGTTGATGAAATAATGCCGCACACTGTCAATAAAACTGCAAGAAGACACGGTGTGCTTGACACTGTCGAGAAGTGGCAATACCCCTAGCTAGCTACCTTTGAAAAAATTTATAAAAAACATGAGGGTGTCTAAGACACCCTGTTGTCGACAGTGTGCCTGACACTGTGTGGTGTACATAGGTTCCAAACGTTGGGGACATTATAACGTGAACGGGTGGTGTTTGTTGTGTGTGGGGGGGGGTGGGGTGTGTTTTTTTTTGTTTTTTTTGGGGGGTTTTTTTGTTTTGGTGTGGTTTGGGTCTGGGTGTTTTTGGTTGTTTGGTGTTTTGCTTTTTTGTTTTCTTTTAGTAAAAATATATATAATATAATATATTCCGCATAGTTGTCGCTTAGTTTTGTATTACATGTACTGTGTTCACGGCAACATTAATAGTTATCCAACAGGCAACGCAGCTCTAAATTGTAAACTCATAATAAAATTTACTGCAAAAGATAGTGGTTGAAATTATCAAGTTAGAAAATCAACGCTGATAAATGATGTTGTTACTGATTTAACCAAAATGCACCTGACTTACCAATAACAATGAGCGTTACACTAGTACGTTATAATCCCTGGTTGCATGTTTATTTGATACCTTGTATAAACATTTGACATTGTTAGGCTTGAAATTTGGTTAGTTTTTGATTTTAACATATGCAAAAATTAATTTCGGGTTTAAGCTAAACTATGTTTTTGACTTATTTGGATTTAAGCATATCTTCGACGAAAATTGTCAACGTAACTCTATCGCTTGCTGTTTGTTTGCTAATACAATGAAATTCTGCAAAATTGTCAGCACACTATTTACAGGTCTTGGCAACCCAGGATGATGTGGCAGTTTGAAACTTTATCTGGATATCTGAATTGTAAGCTAAATACAGCAACGATAAAATCAGGACGATGTGATTATTTTACACACAATAAAACATGCCAGCGCTCTTATTGGCAAAATGATTGTGGTCTAAGAAACAAGGTGTCGATGAAATAGGTGCTAACGGGATCTCCTGGTTTAACTCTCTCAGGAACTCTATGTGCGCCTTATTGAATTTGAATTCTGCGTTACGAAATCGTCCCCATCTCACAAATTATATATGTTGTTCAGCTGCGTAGAGCAAGGCGCAGAGTGATGGCCTTGAAGTTGGTTAATAATAGTCTCGTTGTCTTTGAATACATATAAATTGCGCTCTCGTTATAATCAGTCTAACCAATTTCAATATGTTAAATCCTATTTCATGGCGCAATCATCTTTTTACAATGTAAGCGGTCACGATTTACGATCCCTGTAAACGCTGGCGTGTTCGCGATGACTGGTTTACGGTTTAGAATCGCAATAAGGTGATAAAGCGATTCTGAAAAAACGAGGTCATATCGTGTTTCTTGATGGCATACTTTTATACACTTACAGACCGCGACTGGCATATGTACGCCTAAGTAAATTTCATACGTTCACAATATATACCATTTTCCCGATTGCTACACAGGAAGTAGCGATGAAAAACTTTACTTTAAATGTCAATGTTTGCCCGACGGTGTTCGTCAATTCAAAAAAACCATCATTGTGCTCCTCCTAGATTTACCTCACGCATAAATTTGACCTGCCATATGCAAATTAGTTATAACTCAAATTACTCTTGTCTCATGACAACGGTTTCGAGAACGGCTCGATAGCGGAAAACAAATTCATGCTGTGTTTACGTTATAAGTTGCCCACCACGTGGAAGTTTTGTCCACATACAGCCTGCGTAACACCGTTAACGATATAGTGTATAGAACACCAACACGGTATTCTAAGCAATTTTATATGGTGTCGTGGCTAGTGGTGATGAAAAAGTCCTTTGGCAAGATGCCTTGCTGTTTTCCCGTTGTAGTGGGTTTATTCAATGCAAGCTTTGCCCATGCACTTCTTACGCAAAGCTTTAAACAGCATGGTTTATGGGATATAATCAATTAGCGTAAATATTTTTAAATTTCACTTGGCTAACTTTCTCGCCTTTTTTAAACAACTGCTCAATTATAGGATGTCGAAGACACCATTGTGTAATGTACACAGTGTCCGCGACACCATTACTTGAGCTGCATAGTATAGCCTTCCGGCTACCATGCACTATGTTATGGTCGTGATCACACAGTGACAAATCCTTCGCATGGCGGGCGTTTTATAACTTAAACGCCGCATTACGTCACAGTTCGAAAATCAAAATGTGTACATTCCTAATTAAAAACTTCCCCTCTGATGTAGTGTTTGAGTTGTATCGTGTTTATTATACTCAAATCGTGTCCCGTAAATTCTATAAATATGTATAAGCTATGCTATAAACTTATTTTATGAGTTTTAGTAAAAGTGATTTTTTGATTGTTAGAGCAAATACATGTTTACATCACAGTTTGCACATAATACATATTTTAACACTGGACGGTATATTTGATGTGACAGCCAGTAAATAAACTTGTATTTATGCTTCTTAGAAATCGCAAACATCCATACAGATAGAAAGCTTAATGCATCATTTACAATAAGAGGCGTGCACATGGTCCTAATTATGTCACGCCTTCAAATGGGCTAGCTACTATGTCACACATACAGTCCAGCTAAACTATTAAAATTTTGAATAGCCTAGCTAGGCTATGCATTTGTCATTGAGCGTCCAGCCGGACTGTACTTTTGTCACGAGGCGTCCAGCTGCGCCTATAACGTAAACCAGAGCCTATTTAGTCTGAGAACGTTACGTTTTATTATACGTATCTAAATAACGCCCCAATAGCGGCATACAGCTTAAAACGTTAATAGTATATATATATATATATATATATATATATATATATATATATATATATATATATATATATATATATATATATATATATATATATATAAATAAAAAATATATAACTTAGAATTAATGTGATTACTATAGAACAAAATGCTATTACACTAAGCAAAATACTGAATAAACTATCTCAATTGACAGTTCAGCCGGACGCTCCGTTTGTCACGCAGAGTCTACCTAAGGTCCCTGTTCGTCACATTAAGACTAGCTAAGCTATAAAAATGTACCATAGTAGTCCAGCTAAGTTATAGTTCACCCGAACTAGTTGAGTTGGACGCGTGACACAATTTGGCCCTGGCGCACGCATCTTATCGTAAATGATCCATAAGACGTGGATTACGCAACATCCTGAAGGTCCGACGTTAGAGGGGAGAAAACGGACGTGTGCCGCGGGTTTGCCACCGCTTATCAATACGGCGCCAGCGGCGCGGCCTGGAGGACAGGGAGAGGATGTGGGTTCGGAGCACTTGCCAGGGGGATAATGCTACCATGAGCATGTTTGATGTTCTCACTGCGCACAGATCATACGATTTAAACAACAAAAAATGACCATGTATCATATCGTTTTCAGCAGGTGTAAGTTTACAGTGGTATCGTATCTGCGCTTTTATGCGCTACTAATATGTTCTTTTACCTCATGATAACACACTAGCAGAATAACAGTTGAAGTACGAGACAATAAACATTTTGAAAAATATTTTACATAAAAGACGTCAAGCTATCTTTGAACTAACGTCCTGAACGACCCATATTAAAAATGTCACTTGAAAGATAACCACATGTCGCGTCAATTAGGCTATTTCATTATTTTTTTCCATTGCCTATGGCATTAATTTCAAAAGCGTAAGGTCACAGTGTAGATTACAATGCTGTTAGGGCACGATAACTGTTTGACATTTGCTAGTATACACATATATAGTTCACCTGACACGTTGACTACGCTAGATATTGTCAAGGTTAATAGAACTAAATCTCTTGCTGTTTCACGTGTCGGTCAAAATAGAGTTCCGCAATATTGGTTTAGCTATCGAGTCAACTTGATAAGTCAGACTCCAAGGGAAAGATCTACATGTTAAGGACACCGTCTTAATCATCGCCCTCATACACCTAGATATCGTTGATTCAAAATATCAATTTATTTAAACGCATTTAAACCTGAGATTGAGAATTTCCACGTCGGAAGTGGATCTCCCATTTTGGGTCTACATTGCTGACGTGTTACTTAGAGATTTGCTGAATTTGATAGCCCAAATTAGTTATAACTCAAATACGGCCAATGAAAAACAAGACTCAGTTCAAATTACTGATGTCTCATGACAACGGGTTAGACGGTTCGATAACGGAAAACAAATTTATGCTGTGTTTACGTTATTAAGTTGCCCACCACGTGGAAGTTTTGTCCACATACAGCCTGCGTAACACCGTTAACGATATAGTGTATAGAACACCAACACGATATTCTAAGCAATTTTATATGCTGTCATGGATAGTGGTGATGAAAGTCCTTTGGCAAGATGCCTTGTTGTTTTTCCGTTGTTGTGGGTTTATTCAGTGCAAGCTTTGCCCATGCACTTCTTACGCAAAGCTTCAAACTGCATGGTTTATTGGACATAATCAATTAGCGTAAATATTTTTAAATTTCACTTGGCTAACTTTGTCGCCTTTTTTAAACAACTGTTCAATAATAGGGTGTCGAAGATACCATATTGTAATGTACACAGTCACTCGACACCGTTACTTGAGCTGCATAGTATAGCCTTCCGGCTAACATGCAGTATGTTATGGGCGTGATCACACAGTGACAAATCTTTCACATGGCGGGCATTTTATAACATAAACGCTGGAATACGTCACAGTTTGAAAATCAAAATGTGTACATTTCTAATTAAAAACTTCCCCTCTGATGTAGTGTTTGAGCTGTATCGTGTTTATTATACTCAGAACAGTGTCCCTAAAAATTATTGTTATATGTATAAGCTATGCTATAATCTTGTTTTATGAATTTTAGTAAAAGTGATTTTTTTATTGTTAGAGCAAATACATGTTTACATCATAGTTTGCACATAATACAGATTTTTAACACTGGACGGTATATTTGATGTGACAGCCAGCAAATAAACTTGTATTTATGCTTCTTAGAAATCGCAAACATCCATACAGATATAAAGCTTAATGCATCATTTACAATAAGAGGCGTGCACATGGTCCTAATTATGTCACGCCTTCAAATGGGCTAGCTACTATGTCACGCATACAGTCCAGCTAAACTATTAAAATTTTGAATAGCCTAGTTAGGCTATGCATTTGCCATCGACGTCCAGCCGGACTGTACTTTTGTCACCAGGCGTCCAGCTGTGCCTATAACGAAAACCAGAGCCTATTTAGTCTGCGAACATTAATTTTTATTATACGTATCTAAATAATGCCCCAATAGCGGCATACAGCTTAAAACGTTAATAGTATATATATATTAAACAATATATAACTTAGAATTAATGTGATTACTATAGAACAAAATGCTATTACACTAAGCAAAATACTGAATAAAATATCTCAATTGACAGTTCAGCCGGACGCTCCTTTTGTCACGCAGAGTCTAGCTAAGGTCCCTGTTCGTCACATTAAGACTAGCTAAGCTATAAAAATGTACCATAGTAGTCCAGCTAAGTTATAGTTCACCCGAACTAGTTGAGTTGGACGCGTGACACAATTTGGCCCTGGCGCACGCATCTTATGCATCATTTACGATAAGATGCGTGCGCCCGGGCCAAATTATGTCACGCGTCCAACTCAACTAGTTCGGGTGAACTATAGCTTAGCTGAACTACTATTGTACATTTTTATAGCTTAGCTAGTCTTAATGTGCCAAACAAGGAGCTTAGCTTGGCTCTGCGTGACAAACAAAGCGTTCGACTGATCTGTCCATTGAGAAATTTTATTTAGTATTGTGCTTAGTGTGATAGCATTTTGTTCTATAGTATTTTCGCACTAATTCTAAGTTATATATTTGTTTTAATATACACAATTAACGTTTTAAGCTGTATGCCACTTTTGGGGCATTATTTAGATACGTATAGTAAAACATAATGTTCGCGGACTAAATAGTCTCTGGCTTAAGTTATAGGGCTCAGCTGAACGCCTCGTGACAAAAGCACAGTCCGGCCGGACACTAGATGACAAATGTATAGCCTAGCTAGGCTACTCAAAATTTTAATAGTCGAGCTGGACTGTATGCGTGACATACTAGTTAGCCCCATTGAACGCGTGACATAATTAGGACCATGCGCACACATCTTATTGTAAATGATGCATTATCGTAAATGATGCATAAGACGTGGTTTACGCAACATCCTGAAGGTCCGACGTTAGAGGAGAGAAAACGGACATGTGCCGCGGGTTTGCCACCGCTTATCAATACGGCGGCAGCGGCGGGGCCTGGAGGATAGGGGGAAGAGGTGTGTTCGGAGCACTTGCCAGGGGATAATGCTACCATGAGCATGTTTTATGTTCTCACTGCGCACAGATCATACGATTTAAACAACAAAAAATGACCATGTATCATATCGTTTTCAGCAGGTGCAAGTTTACAGTGGTATCTGCGCTTTTATGCGCTACTAATATGTTCTTTTACCTCATGATAACACACTAGCAGAATAACAGTTGAAGTACGAGACAATAAACATTTTGAAAAATATTTTACATAAAAGACGTCAAGCTATCTTTGAACTAACGTCCTGAACGACCCATATTAAAAATGTCACTTGAAAGATAACCACATGTCGCGTCAATTAGGCTATTTCATTATTTTTTCCATTGCCTATGGCATTAATTTCAAAAGCGTAAGGTCACAGTGTAGATTACAATGCTGTTAGGGCACGATAACTGTTTGACATTTGCTAGTATACACATATATAGTTCACCTGACGCGTTGACTACGCTAGATATTGTCAAGGTTAATAGAACTAGATCTCTGTGTTGCACGTGTCGGTTAAAATAGAGTTCCGCAATATTGGTTTAGCTATCGAGTCAACTTGATAAGTCAGACTCCAAGGGAAAGATCTACATGTTAAGGACACCGTCTTAATCATCGCCCTCATACACCTAGATATCGTTGATTCAAAATATCAATTTATTTAAACGCATTTAAACCTGAGATTGAGAATTTCCACGTCGGAAGTGGATCTCCCATTTTGGGTCTACATTGCTGACGTGTTACTTAGAGATTTGCTGAATTTGATAGCCCAAATTAGTTATAACTCAAATACGGCCAATGAAAAACAAGATTCAGTTCAAATTACTGATGTCTCATGACAACGGGTTAGACGGTTCGATAACGGAAAACAAATTTATGCTGTGTTTACGTTATTAAGTTGCCCACCACGTGGAAGTTTTGTCCACATACAGCGTGCGTAACACCGTTAACGATATAGTGTATAGAACACCAACACGATATTCTAAGCAATTTTATATGCTGTCATGGCTAGTGGTGATGAAAGTCCTTTGGCAAGATGCCTTGTTGTTTTTCCGTTGTTGTGGGTTTATTCAGTGCAAGCTTTGCCCATGCACTTCTTACGCAAAGCTTCAAACTGCATGGTTTATGGGACATAATCAATTAGCGTAAATATTTTTAAATTTCACTTGGCTAACTTTGTCGCCTTTTTTAAACAACTGTTCAATAATAGGGTGTCGAAGATACCATATTGTAATGTACACAGTCACTCGACACCGTTACTTGAGCTGCATAGTATAGCCTTCCGGCTAACATGCAGTATGTTATGGGCGTGATCACACAGTGACAAATCTTTCACATGGCGGGCATTTTATAACATAAACGCTGGAATACGTCACAGTTTGAAAATCAAAATGTGTACATTTCTAATTAAAAACTTCCCCTCTGATGTAGTGTTTGAGCTGTATCGTGTTTATTATACTCAGAACAGTGTCCCGAAAATTATTGTTATATGTATAAGCTATGCTATAATCTTGTTTTATGAGTTTTAGTAAAAGTGATTTTTTTATTGTTAGAGCAAATACATGTTTACATCATAGTTTGCACATAATACAGATTTTTAACACTGGACGGTATATTTGATGTGACAGCCAGCAAATAAACTTGTATTTATGCTTCTTAGAAATCGCAAACATCCATACAGATATAAAGCTTAATGCATCATTTACAATAAGAGGCGTGCACATGGTCCTAATTATGTCACGCCTTCAAATGGGCTAGCTACTATGTCACGCATACAGTCCAGCTAAACTATTAAAATTTTGAATAGCCTAGCTAGGCTATGCATTTGTCATCGAGCGTCCAGCCGGACTGTACTTTTGTCACGAGGCGTCCAGCTGTGCCTATAACGTAAACCAGAGCCTATTTAGTCTGCGAACATTACGTTTTATTATACGTATCTAAATAATGCCCCAATAGCGGCATACAGCTTAAAACGTTAATAGTATATATATATTAAACAATATATAACTTAGAATTAATGTGATTACTATAGAACAAAATGCTATTACATTAAGCAAAATACTGAATAAAATATCTCAATTGACAGTTCAGCCGGACGCTCCTTTTGTCACGCAGAGTCTAGCTAAGGTCCCTGTTCGTCACATTAAGACTAGCTAAGCTATAAAAATGTACCATAGTAGTCCAGCTTAGTTATAGTTCACCCGAACTAGTTGAGTTGGACGCGTGACACAATTTGGCCCTGGCGCACGCATCTTATTGTAAATGATGCATAAGACGTGGTTTACGCAACATCCTGAAGGTCCGACGTTAGAGGGGAGAAAACGGACGTGTGCCGCGGGTTTGTCACCGCTTATCAATACGGCGCCAGCGGCGGGGCCTGGAGGATAGGGGGAAGAGGTGTGTTCGGAGCACTTGCCAGGGGATAATGCTACCATGAGCATGTTTTATGTTCTCACTGCGCACAGATCATACGATTTAAACAACAAAAAATGACCATGTATCATATCGTTTTCAGCTGGTGCAAGTTTACAGTGGTATCTGCGCTTTTATGCGCTACTAATATGTTCTTTTACCTCATGATAACACACTAGCAGAATAACAGTTGAAGTACGAGACAATAAACATTTTGAAAAATATTTTACATAAAAGACGTCAAGCTATCTTTGAACTAACGTCCTGAACGACCCATATTAAAAATGTCACTTGAAAGATAACCACATGTCGCGTCAATTAGGCTATTTCATTATTTTTGTCCATTGCCTATGGCATTAATTTCAAAAGCGTAAGGTCACAGTGTAGATTACAATGCTGTTAGGGCACGATAACTGTTTGACATTTGCTAGTATACACATATATAGTTCACCTGACGCGTTGACTACGCTAGATATTGTCAAGGTTAATAGAACTAGATCTCTGTGTTGCACGTGTCGGTTTAAATAGAGTTCCGCGATATTGGTTTAGCTATCGAGTCAACTTGATAAGTCAGACTCCAAGGGAAAGATCTACATGTTAAGGACACCGTCTTAATCATCGCCCTCATACACCTAGATATCGTTGATTCAAAATATCAATTTATTTAAACGCATTTAAACCTGAGATTGAGAATTTCCACGTCGGAAGTGGATCTCCCATTTTGGGTCTACATTGCTGACGTGTTACTTAGAGATTTGCTGAATTTGATAGCCCAAATTAGTTATAACTCAAATACGGCCAATGAAAAACAAGACTCAGTTCAAATTACTGATGTCTCATGACAACGGGTTAGACGGTTCGATAACGGAAAACAAATTTATGCTGTGTTTACGTTATTAAGTTGCCCACCACGTGGAAGTTTTGTCCACATACAGCCTGCGTAACACCGTTAACGATATAGTGTATAGAACACCAACACGATATTCTAAGCAATTTTATATGCTGTCATGGCTAGTGGTGATGAAAGTTCTTTGGCAAGATGCCTTGTTGTTTATCACCTAGATATCGTCGATTCAAAACATAAATTTATTTAAATGCATATGTTTTGTTGCTAATATTTTAATATTTTTAAAAAATTCAACCTGAGATTGAGAATTTCCACGTCGGAAGTGGATCTCCCATTTTGGGTCTAAATTGCTGTCGTGTTAGTTAGAGATTTGCTGAATTTGATGGCCCAATTTTTAGGTATTTTCTAAGTAATAGAGAATTGTTAGTATATATTGTTGCGCTCAAATTTTTGCATGTATTATTTATGCTCTTGTAATTACTAATAAAATACAACCCCTACATTTTTTATACCTATAGCAGCGCAGTACAACAGTTCAAATTCTAGCTTAGTTCTTAATCAATGTCATTTTAAAATTGTTAAAAAACCTATTTCCGAGGAACAAATGGCAATATATCCCACAACATCCTGGTGTGGATAAACCTAAATACAGGATACTACTAGATTTAATAAAGATTCACATATGTATAAACTGCTTCAGCGCGATTTATATCATTTGTACAACTTTTCGGATCATTGAACTAAAAATTTATTGTCATATACAGTGTCAAAACGCGGAATTTTATTTACTAAAACATCAGGCAAAACACAATGTATTCAAGCTGTATTTGTTGTCGATACTTTAGAAGATGGATTACAGCGCTGATAATTGGTCAGGTAAAGAACTAATCACTCAAGTGATTATTTATAAGTTTTTTTTGGTTCATTAACTTTAAATCAAGTGCTGTGTCTTTAAATATTAATATGGACAGAGTTTTTGCTAAAATCGACGAGCAAAAGTTGTTTATGCATTTGTTAAGCTGCACATTACATTGAAGCTCACGTACAGAAGTTTGTTTTAAGCTTAATATCAGGGTCGTATTTACCATGGGCATATGGGGCACGTGCCTCAGGGCCACCACAAAAGGGCCCTCCACATTTCGCTGAAGGCAAGATTAATACTTCATTAAACTCAATTTCTCCACTATTCGGTTGCAGGCCCGTTCGCTAAGCTATTTATTTTCCATTGGTTGTTCGATTGCGGATAAACAGAGAAGACAATAACATATGGATATATGCTTATTGACACACGCGAATGAAGTTAGACAGAATGTTTCTGAAATATTATTGTAGTTACTTATAAAAGCTACTAGTCGATACGGCGGTTCTTCTAGTGGTCTAATTATGGTTATTGCCAAGGTTTAGATTTAAACTTGCAGTTTGACTTAATAAAAACACTTTCATTTAGATAAAGTAAACTTCTTAATCTCGTTAATAGCTCAAGGGTGTGCCCCCACAAAGCCCAGTGCCCAGGGACTCCACATAGTTAAATCCGGCTCTGCTTAATATATACATCTAAATCCCCCATGCGTTATATGTCAATCGGTTAAAGGTTTAAAATCAGATTATTGCAGTTTTTTATGACTGCGTGGATACTTTCATTGCGTAACTTCAACTATATAGAAAGAGAAAGTAATCTTTGTAGTTTATTTGAAAATTCGAAAAATTTATTTTGTAATATTACTGCCAACCCCTTGACGCATTGTTGAAGTCGAATGTAGTTTAACGCATAGGTGCTCATGGGGGTAGAGGCACACCTCGCATGAGGCGTTGCACCAAAAGCGGCGCGACCCTGTCCCCCCCACCAGCACGTGGCTTGAGCAGATCTCCACGCCTCCCGGCAGCGGCGTCGCAGGCTCCGCAGAACTTAACAGCGTCGAAATGTTGTCGAGGGACATTTCAGCAAATAATCAAGACAATATCTTGCATCACTTGTAATAAAATAATCCGATGTTTTATGAAAAAGAGAGACAGTGAAGAAATGGTAATAAAATATTGGAACCTAGCTAATTCCGTGCTTATTTGCGTTAGACACCATTTGTAAAAGTGTGTAGCTACAATGATACGCAACCGACAGCGCCAGACACTACACACAAGTTGACGTTTTATCCGATCACTTGTCTTGGCTTCAATATTACGCAATTCAAAGTGTACAAAATATACAGTCTTAGTCAAAATAAGGCCCTTGCATGCATTTCACTCGAAATATACCCGCTCTCATTTAGCTCTCTAGCCACTCCCATTTAATGCCTGTAATAATTTAACAACTAGTAGTGAAGCTCGCTTGCGCGCCAGAATTCGAGTGGTGAGAACAATCCCCCGAAGCAGAAGTGTGAAAAATATTTGCCACACAATATTCTTGACACTCGTAATGACCTTGTCGGCCCAGAAAAAACAATAAACACACATTCAGGTGCATTTCCCACGACTTGTCACCAAAAATTTCGAAAACGTCATTTTTTATGCCAAGTAAGAACCAGAAGTGTAAAAATTATTTGCCCAACAATATTTTTAACACTTGCAATGAGTTTTGCCCAGGAAACCAAATATAAGACACTAAAAGCAACAAAAAACACACATTTAGGTGCATTTCCCACGCTTTTCACCAAATATGAAATTTGGCGCCAACTATAAGCTTATAGACTCCAGAGTGGGAAGTAGTTGAAAAACTTATATATCATTGGAAACCCTGGTAAAACTACATGGAATAGGCCTATTAGTTTGCGGATACTCGTTTACTTATTGAGAAAAGTCGCAGAAACTGGGGGGGTGCCCTAAAAATGGGCCAAAATGACGTCATTTTGCCCCATAACTTTTCCCACGGGAAAAAATTCAAAAATCGGGCTCCGTCACTACACCTAAATCGATCATAGCGATTCGAATGAGCTATCGTGCATCGAAATCTGCCCAACCGTTATCGAGATCCAGGTGCGACACACAGACACACACAGACACACACAGACAGGACCTCCTCAACCCCCCTCCAGAGCCAAAATTGAAAATTCTCGTTCCACTCGATCGCTTAGCTCGCGAGTGGAATAAGCTCGCTTTTACGCTTATTAATACGCTAAAAATTTATTCATGTTCAATTTTGCGAAATTTCCAACCAATATAAATATTGATAACGACAATACCTACAGCACAATATAATTATTTAATCAGTACAATTTCTAGGCCATCAATACATTGAAAAATTAATCCACAGCCCAGCCACTTCAGATATGCCAGTAATTTGCTCGCAACATACTAGCAAGTGTTACTAGCATTTCCTTCGCATACTCGCTGGTAACGTACCTACTCCAATTGTACGCGTTTCGTACTCACAAGTGGCAATCCCATAGCTTTGTCCGCCACTGTACTAGCCTTGTTCAGCTGCCGGAAAGTACACTTTTGAACGTGAGACAAGCCAGTTCCGATATAATCATGAGGATGGCCTATTTTTAATCTAACGCCTGGGAAGCTCCCAATTAATATATTGAACAGCAGAACTGAAATTTGTGATAGATGAATCATATATAAGCTCATATTAGCATATAAGCTTCTGTAGTAGCAACTTCTAACCCAACACGTTTACACCAAAAAATTCACACTCTTTAACCCTTTCATACCTAACTCGGCCTATTTGCATTAGCGCATATTGCAACGCATTGCGCAACCGAGGTACTTCTTGTTGCTGGACACTCCTTAAGGAACCGAGCAACGGCAGCTACATGGCTCATTGATTTGCGTAGGCAGTTCATACAGATGAGATCGGGGTTCGATCCGTGGCGCTGACCTGAGTTGTCAAACATTGCACAATGCACAAGCTAGCTCGAGCATTATAGGTTTACGTCGTCTTGTAATAAACAGGTACCGCCATTTCTGTTATACTGATTGTAATATTTACAGCCATTAGCGAATACTTTAGTTTGAATTAATTGTGTCTCTTTGTAGGCTATTTGTGACAATTCTAAACAGATTGCCTTCTTAGAATTCCGCAATGAGGAATAGTAATTATGATCAGTATAGATGATTGTTTGTTTTAGCCCCGATGTGTGGTGGCGTCGCCGAGTAGTTAGAGTGCCGGCTTCGTAATCCTGAAGTCAGGAGTTCGAACCAGTGGTCGCGCTAGTCACCTTGGGCAAGGGACACAGCCACTTTTGCTTCGCAGTACCTATGCATTGTAGTAAAATTTAAGTTTACCTTTTCGCGCCCACAGAGACGACAAAAATTATTAACTATAAGATTTTTACGGCTGACAACTACAAGACTACATG
>JASANE010018703.1:0-13763 GCA_030248225.1 Trileptium ribeirensis | reverse complement strand
TGTTGGTTAGTTTACGTATTGCTGTAGCAAAAAGTTCTTGCAATTCTTCTGCTTCTACTGTAGCTAAATCCAAACACGCATTCATCAAAAGTTTATAGTTTTTAGAAGTTATCTATTTTCTACTTATATTAAACTAAGAATATTTAGCGAGATATAACTAAAAGTGCCTTAATTAGCTGATTACAGGCAACTAATTAACTTATAGCTAATTCATTATGCAAAATTTTGAAACCCCATATATCAGGTGCACATTCCCAGATGTTACGCTGTAAAACAAAAAAAAGTTTTTTGAAATCAGTTCAGTGGTTCTGGAGATTCATCGCGACGAACGAACGAACGGACATCGACTTTTTTGGTCACAGACAGAAAATAAAAACGCTTCGCTCGGCTTCGCCTCGCTCCGCTCAATAAATATGACTTTTGTTATGCGAACGTTCGACCTACATAAAATATCATCAACAAGATTGTGTGTGAGCCTTCTGAATCAGTTGAACAGCCTTCAAGAAACTGTTAGCACTTAACTTTTTTTTCTATCCCAACACCTTCTCTATACTGCTTTAACAACCGGTTATGCGCTTAGCTAGTAGTTGGGAAATATACAGCTGCTTTCCAGACAACAACCGGAGCCGGAACAAGCAAATGGTTTTGAAATGTAATCGGAAACTGGTCATCGACCAACATGACCGCAGTCTCTTGCCCAAGAACATTATGTGCCTAGGAAGGCTCGTACACGAGACCTCATTATTGACGGAAGCTAGACGAGCCACCGAAGGTGGCGAGTCGCAGCCGGAGGCGTACATTTAGCTTTATATATATCAATATACTAGACGCAAAATTTCAATTTTCTCTGTGACTTTTTTTTGTTTGTCACAGACAGGTCTGCAGGTTGAACGCCTGGGCCGATTTTAGAAATTTTTTTTTCTTCGTGTTGCATATTCTCTTGCGGAGTGCCCTTTCATTGAGCACTTTTTTCTACGAAAATTGCTTTGTACTCAAAATTAAGCAAATGTTGCTCAAACTTAGGGATTTTTGCCATTTTTTCAGCTTTTTCACCGCATCTCGACAACCGTTCGTGCTATTTCGGCGATTTTTTACATAAAATGTATTTTCACGTTTTATAAACAGCTGTATATAGCTGATTGACGTATTTCATCTCTTTCCTTAAAATTTAAGCAAATTCTCTTAAAATTGACTTAGGGAAACCTAAGTTCATCATATCTCGACAACCGTTCGTGCTATCTCGGTCATTTTTTGACATAACATGTACCTTCACGTTTTCTAAAAGACTGTATACGAGTGATCTACTTACCTTTATAAATTCTCTTAAAATTAAGCAAAGTCTCTTAAAAATGAGTGAAAAATTATTAAGTGTGATATAACTTTTGAATGACTCGGCCGATTGTTAACCACCATGCCTCCGTCACTCACGTTTACGTGTTACTAGTTGTAATACTTGCATGGTAACCACTGTGCTACATCGCCACTATGATACATGGTATATATATATATTTATATATATACAATGTATATATTATTTATTGTAAGATTTGGTACTGTGAGCGAATTTCCATTCGTCAGATTGTTAAAAGGCTTTTATTGTGTATTTGCATGCATTAGTGGGGTTTCCCGGCACTGTTATCGGATGAATATTGTAATTTATTTTATATTTGAAAATACAAATTTCAGCTGTGTGAAGAAGTCATTTTGTCGCATCTATGGTTTCTTAGCTACCCGCGCTACCTCTTCAATGTATCGTTTCAAAATCTGAACACATTCAACGATAAGTTTCTTATTAAAGACATTACATTTTACGTAAGTCAGTATTTTTGTGCTATTTGAGATTTTTCCGTTATCAGTTATATCTGCAGCAGAGTCGCATTCGATGTTACGAAATGCTCTTAGTAAGAAATTTTTGTTGCGTTTCTATTTTAATTTTCTCGATACAGTTGCCATATAACACGACACGTGGTTAATCTTTTGCCTGCCGTGGTTCTGGAATGGGAGGGGGGCTGGGCGGAAAGGCAGGCACTACTCGTATTCGACCTACAGCGACTGTCAACACCGATTTCAGGCCCTGAGATTTGTAAGTTGTTTTTGGCGAATGCAAGGCTCACCCAAAATTTGTGACCTTTATATATGTTAGAGAGGCTCTTCTGGTAATGTAGAACATTTAGTACGGTAATAAAAGGTATATTTGACGTTTTGGCCCTTAATTCGCATGTCGTACTCGAAAACGCAAAAGAGTACACATTACTGTTGGCTTGCAACAAACCAGATGGTTACGGTGTCTTGTTTATGCGTCTTGTACATCGTGAATTGCGATTTCATTAGGAAAAATTTCAAGCACATTCTACTAGCAAAAATCTCAGTAGTATTTGCTAAGTTGGTTATCCACGTAGCTACGGCTCGCCAGCGTATGTCCGGTTTCTTAGAAATCTGACAGTTTTTTTCGCGAATTAACATCGGCGCAGTTAGCAAAACGGTGATGATATTACCGCGTAACCTGGTGGGTAACTGATGCCACATATTAGTTAACAGAAAGAAAGTTAAAACAAACTTTTAAGCCGATCGTGTTTTATTGTCACCATTGGTTTAATCATTACTGCTCTGTGATCGTGTCTTTTCGATTCAGTGTCCGAATTAAACTGTTTGCAGAGAAAATTTCTGTTAATTTGCGAGCTGTTTGAAACCTTACTTTGCACTCGAAGGTTCATGGCGCGAAATTACTTTCACCGTGCTGAATGTAACGCCTTCCTCATCCTGTATTCATGCCTTGCAAGCTAATATGGCACAAAATGATAATGTTGATGATAATGATAATCTATAGGTGCCCATGAGGTTGGGCTGTAGGTGGTACCCCTAATGGTTGAACCTCCTAAGTCATATTTATACTGTTACGCACAGAAAATTTCTTTTGGTTTGCAAGCTGTTTGAAACCTTGCTGTGCACATGAAGGCTCATAGCCCGAAGTTACTTTCACTGCACTGAAAGTAGCGCCTTACTCAACATGTATTCATACCTTGCCAACTAATATGGTACAAAATGATAATGGTAATGACAGTGATAATCTATAGGTACCCATAGGGTCGGGCGGTAGGGGTACCCCTAATTGTCCAACCTATTAAGCCATATCGACTTCCCCTGAGGCTCTGCACAATTTCTCACTATCCCAGAATCATCTCCCTTTTAGTTAAATCGTCGGAATTAGACGTCTCAAAAATTAAGATAGGTAAGGTATATATCTTTTATGAGCCAGAGTGTAGTGGTGCGCTAGATTTGCATTAGCCCTACCGACGTCTTACTTTGATGAAAATTGGCTAATCGATCACTGATTTAAACATATCCAAAGACAGAAGGCAAAATCTGTGTTTAACGACACTAGAACTCTGTGTATATAGGTCTGTGATACATCACTGCGCTGATTATTTTTATCATTATAAATGTCTTATGCAAACTTTTATTGCTAAGCAAAGTTCAACTAGACGTTGTATTCTTGGTTCTCTAAGTTATTCATAACTGGATGAGTCTTACTTTTATCTTCTTCAGTGGCGTAGTTACAATCCTTCCTTCACGCAGCTCGAGATTTGGTTTCGCTTCTTGTTTATGACATTGTCGTTTGGGGTCTCGGTAAGAGCATTAATATATAGTGTTTGGTTATACTATTTTGTTACTAAATTATTACAACAAATATAATGTATTATATAATGTTTGAAAAAATTTTCGTTGATTGCTTCTGCCTAATTGCTTGCAAATATGATAGACAAGACGGTGATATTAGCACCTTGTTACTACTTTTTGACAAAGAAATTAACCCGAAGGTTCGTAAACTAGTATCTTAACAGAAACAGAAAAGGTTTCGAAGCTTCCGTAAATAAAGTGTATACATGTCATATGATCTAGTTTTACCATTTCGTGATGAACGAAAATTCAGTGCCACTCTTTTATTTTCTATATAGGAAATCGTATTCCCATTTTACCATAATCCCTTACAAAGGGAATAGTTTTGATATAACTAGGGAACGTGGTGTCGGATACTGCTTGGTGAGAAGGGCATACTTGTTCCTTCGTAGGATTAAATCCGTAAGCTATAGTGAGTGATTGCAAAGGGTGGCCCTGAAAACATTGACTCTTGAGAACCAATTTCTAACAATTGCATCATTGAACGTTCGAACACTGCTGCGCGACGGATACGATGAACTGCTATTATGTCACTCGTTAACAAAACGGAACATCGACAATACAGCACTATCCGAAGCTCGTCTGTCTGATACAGGAACCCTTGGCATTGCATTACAAACAACACAACACAAACTCCTCTTCTCATGGCCACGGACCTCCGGTAACGCAGGAGGAATCGCTATAAAAGCTGAAATATTTCATCAGCTGACTGCATGGTATCCTATAAGCTCCGGATTAAAAGCGGCCTTATTCCGTTGTCAGCTATTTAGTATCACGGTTCTAATATCGTATACTCCTACTGACAACGCCGGTGACGAGGAAAAAGACAAAGGCAACAGTGCATTGTTCTATGTAGAAAAGACAATATCATCATCTTTTGCGGCGATTTCAGCGCCCTGATTGGAACCAGACTCTGTCGAGAAGAACGCTTTGTGAGAAAACTTAGCCTTGATCGACGGACAGACAACGGTACTCGCCTGATCTCCGCGACACTGTTCTTTAGTCTCAGTCTGGTGAATACCAAATTCAAGCAGAAGCAGCATCACCTACAAACATAGACTTCTCCCGGCGGCGGCTTCTTTCAGTTGAATCATGTTCTGGTCATTTCGCAGCTACAGTCATCGTGTATCAATTGTCGCACATTTTGAGGGAACTTGCTGCCTACAGGTCACGGCATAGTCGCTGTCAAATTTAGGCAGAAACTCAGCAACTCACTTCTAACACATTAAGCGTCCGTTGGATTTTGCTGCCTGCGCGACCCTCCAGTTCCCGAAGATTCAACACTGCATTGACTAACAGATTTGGACCGCTAACGGAAAAGACATCAGTTCCAAAATGTTAGAGCTCTTTGAAGACAAACATCACGGAGGCCTTCGACGAGGTATTGCCGCAAAAAGAGTGCAGTATGTCCTAACCTAACGTCGCTGTAGCCAAACAACTGAATCCAGCAAGGACCCACAATGGGTGTGGCATCCCTCTGTCGATTCTGCGCTTTGCTGGAAACAACAAAAGATAAATAAAGGTTTCTCGACAACATTGCGTCTGAATTGTCGAAAGTGGCTGCCGTAGATGAAAGTATTTCATCTGATAAAAAATGTCCCAATCACATCGCAACACTCATGGTATATTAACAGATTGTGATGGACGCTTACTGGCTACATATTCTGCACAGCTGGATGGATGGCGCCATCATTTCGATGCGCTCTTAATTTGTGACATCTCGTATCAGCCAATTTCAGATGAGGATCTGCAGTTTTCGGGCTTTTACGATTGCAATTGCACAACCGCGGCTGAGGACGAAGTCGTCCAAGCCTTAATGTGCATTCGAAACGGACGAACGGCGGGTGCTTTAGGGACCATTCCGGAGTGCTACAAAGCAGACAATACTGCACTAACGAAGTAGATGCACGGATTGATTGCTAAAATTTGGCGCGACGAAACGATACTGCAAGTGTGGCGTATTCATGCCATCATCCCGTTCTACAACAAGAGAGATAAATCTGATTGTGCCAAATATATGGTCATCCCGCCGCTCAATATTGCATTCAAAGTGCTAGAAGCCGTAAGCCGTGATTGCTAATCGCTTCAAGCAATACCATGAGCTGCTCACGCGAGACGAGCAATGTGGAGCAATTCCGTCCCGACCGTAACACGATTGATCAAGTTTTTAACTCTGGCCTGTGCACACCCTCCGACAAGTGGGGGGCATGTTCATTCTTGGGGGAAATTTCAAAGTGGGGGGATAAATTTTGCTTAAAAATACAAAATATTTCCGTATTTTCATGCATTTTTACTACTGTGAACGCACTTTCAAGCTAAAAAACAATATTTTAGCATTACAAATAGTAATTAATTAATTAAGGTAATTAATGTTTAAAAAACAATTTGCAAACAAAGAACATAAATTTTCAGACATAAAAAATTTTTGGAATTAGTTGAACATGGGGGTTTCGGCCGAGTGGGGGACGGACATGGTGGATTTGGAAAGTGTGGGGTCCCCTCCCCCCACTGTGGACAAGCCAGTAACTTGTGACTGGTACTGCAAACTCGATGCAAATACAGGCAACTAACTGCGATAGCAATCGTTGACTTTAAGGTAGCCTTAGGTTCTGTTCATAGACCCTCACTGTATAACATCCTGGAAACGCACGAGGTCCCGGCACACTTGGTATACATGAACTAGACGCTTTTTGAGCCATCCTTCAATGCCGTGCAGATTAACAACTAGATGCCAGCTCCGTTCGATGCGAAATCTTGCGTGCGACAGGGTTCCATTCTATTTCTGATGCTTTTCAACTTCGCGGTCGACTGGACAATACGAATGGTGCTTAAAGAAGGTGACGGGGTAGTCATCGACGACACCGGCCAGCGCTTCACTGATGTGGTTACGCCGACGACATTGCAGTATTAGAAGAGTTCACAGCACAGCTGCAGTCGTTACTGTGTCGAATCAACGCAGCAAGCTAACGCGTGGGGTTTACAATCAGTCACACCAAAACAAAGATCCTATTGTGCTGCTGCACATCGAGTAACACAAAAGCCGTTCTTGAGAATAAGACGCTCGAACAATTCAGAACTTCTGTTACCTACGAAGCCAAATCATAAGCACAGGCTCCTCAGAAACGTATATTAGCCCAGAATATCAAAGATCCGAGCTGCATTTTGTGGCTTAAAGCGACTGTGGCAATCAACAATCATGGTGCCACTTAAAATGAAGCTTAGCATCTACAACACTGCCAAACGGCCAGCCCTACTATATGCCTCCGAAATATGGTCTGCCAGAGCTAGCGACATACATCAGTTGGACGTCTTTGAAAGTATTTTCGTCGAGGTCGCAATCTCGGTATTTCAAGGCTCTGCCGCATAACATCCGGTGAATTAAAGCGCCAAACCTTTCACACCGTACCGCTAGCAGACACATTGTGGCGCATTCGGCTTCGTTTTGCTGGTCACTTATTTCGTATGGATCCAGCACGTTGGCCACGACAATATCTACTTGCTGTTGTCCCGTATGAATACATGCGTCCAAGATACAGCGACTGGGAAACGGCAAATCATTATTATGACACGGAATCGCAATTTCCTGGAATATCATACCCCGACAATGGCGACAAGGTTCGTTGAAAGCCATAGACCAGAGCATCATGAACGGAGATCAGTGGCGAACAATCATCAACATGGAGGCGCCCTGCAATCACAGGGTCAGGTAAATCACGTAAATGGTATAGTAATATAATAATTATTGAGCGGAGCTCGGCGAAGCCGAGCGAAGCGTTTTTATTTCCTGTGTGGGAGTAAAAAGGTCGAAGTCCGTTCGTTCGGTCCGACGGATCTCAAGAACCACTAAACGGATTTTAAAAAGCTTTTTTTTGTTTGAAAGCCTATCATGTCAGAGTGTGCACCTTATATTTGGGATTAAAAAATTTTGAGTGGTTAATTTGTAATTAGCTAATTAGTTAATTTTATGCAGCTAAAATAGAGAATTTTGCAATATTTGTGTTATTTATTGAAATAGAATCGTTTCGGTCAAACCATTATAGGTTTTTGGGTCAAAGAATTCAAATATAATATTTTTACCAATGACAAAGCCCTATGCTCTATGCAATGTAGTTACAAGAACATAAAATTGAGTACATTCGTAATGCCACAGCCCAAGCTCCGCTCACAAAGTAGTTCCACTACCGACTAGTATTATTATATGAGATAAATAATCAGCAATATTAATTTCACGTTAACATAGTGCGACTACAGAAGTCGATAGATGCTTAACGTGTAGCCTTGATTCAAATTAAATTTTAATTTTTGCGTTTTGTTATAGGGGAAAACTTGACATTATACATTTTTTCACGGAAACAACCAGTTGTGTCGAGACTGATTTTGTTGTTTATAACAATTATTTAGTGTTGGTATTTTCAATCGCTTCGGTCGTATTCAATGCGGCATTGGGCGATGGAACAAAAATGGATGGCGTTCCTTTTGCCACTACTATTGCTCTACAATAGTAAGTTATGGTGATACAAACGAACTACATTTATGTTCTTATCATTGGTATCTGATTTGTTACGTTTTACTACTATGAAATTTCGTTATCCGTATTGTAGTTTAGTGCGAAATAGCTTAAATTTAGATCCAGTTGCACCCAGCACAGAGTCTACAGGCGAGCTCATGGCAAGCAACAAAATGTCATGTATTAGTGCAAATGTGTGCACCAATAGCATCGATGTCGTGTATTGCTTATTAATGTTCACGATTTCAAGTCGAAACTGACCTGTCCGCAATGGAGGGTTGTGGGTGGGATTTGCGCTTTCCAAATCGCCTATGTTCGTAAGATTTTCCCCATGTACGCAACCCCTACTCAGCTGAAACCCCCATGTTCGACTAATCCAAATTTTTTTTGTCTAAATAATATGTTTTCTGTATGCAAAACGTTACTAAAATATTAATTACCACTATTTCTAGGGTTTTAACCCCTGCAAATCTTGTAAAACAGGAAAACTGCTTGAAAATATGGGAATACATGTGCCATACATACCTAACACTCAATCGATGGTAGTGTTTCTGACTGTATTTGCGCATATCCATGATTTCCTATCTAAATTATCACGAAACTGAAATGAATTCTCATGTTTTTGGGTTTTTCTATACTGGGTCCCCTACATTATAGTCTTTATAACTCTTAGTATCAGTAGAAGATAACAAAATGTGAAATCCTTCCGTTGATACTCGTAATTCTGCAGTAATGAGATTTTTTTATCAGAGCACGTGTTTTCGAGCTGTGACCCAAACTTTAAAAAATACATCAAAATGCTAAATCTTCAAACTTTTGAGTCTGTGAGTTCACGGGTGAATGGTGGGTCTAATTAACGGGTGGGTGAAATTTGTAATTTATAAATTTGGAAACATTTTTACGAAATTGAAGCAGGAAAGTTACCTACTAAACGTGGTCTAGCCTCACTCGCTTCATTTTTGCATCATCACGCGAGTTACTGCATAAATTCTATAGACAGTTATGTCAAGATCATCCACTGTCGGTTCAGTGACATTATAGGCAGTCAATCACTGAATCTCTCTATCGAGTCGACTGTCACAATTTGAGTCGGTATCTCATTACGTATTTTTATTTTTTGTTTATAATTTTAGATCCAATATTTCCACTAGTTTTTATGGTCAACAGTTGGTTTCCGAGTGTCCTCGATGCCATATTTCAAGTTACGTTCTTGTGTGGTCTCCTACTATTTTGGTTGTGTGTATATCATGGAATACGTCAGGTGCGTGTTGTGTTAAGCTATGTACGTTATTATGCAAGGAGACTGGCCAAAATAGTTACTTTGTAAAATCATCTGTGCAGCTTTTTTAACTTGGCACGCGGTATTCAGCAGTTAGCGTGAAGCAATGTTAATCGTTGAAATAGTTTTGGTAAATTGTTTCAACCAGTGTTAACAGTCAAGCTGGTTAGTGTGCTTTAAATATTAATTTCTACGTGTATCGTTGCATTAATGCACTCAAAAAATCAGTTGCAGAGTGACACTTCTGAAAAAGTTTTAACTATATAATATTTAACATAAATTTAACGCAAAATTATGTGCACAATTGTGTTCCTTTGGGAGTCGGGCACAATTTCGGCACCTTGGAGTGCCGCCGACCATTTACATAACATCTCGAATAGATAATTTGCATGTACATACATAGATTATATAAAGTTCAACTTATAACAGTGCAAACCAGAAGTGACAGCTGCACGAAATTATTTTATAGCACTGCTCGCTCGCTCGTTCGATTTTGATACTCTGTTGCGCTGCGTATTCTGCATGATTATTTAGCGTATCTATATTCACCAACGCCAGATCCAAAATTTCAAAATAGAAGTATCAGACTTCTGTGTTTGGTTGGTCCAGACAAACTACGGCATGTTTGAAATATATATTTGTTCATACATCTGTTAGCCTGTCGACATCCTTCCGAAAAGTCGGCATGTTCATTCGTGTTGGAAATTTCAAATTGGCTTGTGGGGTGAAAATTTGCTGTATATGCTGCATATTTCCATATTATCGGAGCACTTTTAACTGTCTTACAAATATTATCAGAGTATAATACGACGTTTTGGCATTAGAAATAGCGGTAATTAAAGTTGAAAAACATTTTGCATACAGAAGGCACATTTACGGACATTAATAAATTTTGGATTTAGTTGAACGTGTGGGATTCCATGTGAGTATAGGGGCGAACATGGAAAATATCACCAACACGGGGGATTTGGGAAGAGCCAGTATGCTATATTTGCAGTTTAGTTGTTGGGACATTTTGTTATTAAAAAATTTTGCCGTTGCTTGCTGACAATTGACTGGTGGTAAAACAAGAATTTTAATTTCATAATTTGTGGGATCACGCGAAAATAAAGCAATTTTCAATTTCAGAAATTTACTGGTAAAGCTACAATCAATTATGGACACAGTACTAATAATTATTACCTTGCAATTTTTTACATTGTTCTGTCTGTACGATGATGTACACTAGACACTCTTGTTTTTGTGCCCGTAAGGAACGAGGTTTACCCTCCTGGGTAATGAGTTTGAGATGCGATTAC
Organism: Trileptium ribeirensis; assembly: GCA_030248225.1. Taxonomy (NCBI): domain Eukaryota; kingdom Metazoa; phylum Nematoda; class Enoplea; order Enoplida; family Thoracostomopsidae; genus Trileptium; species Trileptium ribeirensis. The sequence goes on along the minus strand of JASANE010018703.1, from coordinate 3,001 downwards.
ACAAGTTATGAAGATATAGGTTATTCCAGGTGGTCGAATAGCCCAGATTTGCCTCGGTCGCCTTAGGTTAAGTTAATAACGATGGTGACGGAGAAAAGTGCAACCAACAACACTGATCTAATTTGGTTTCACCATCGATACGTCCGATAAGAAATTTTCCCATTCTGTTTTTGATCCCATCTTCGCGTTTCGGTGAAATGACAATCATTAATGCAACGAAATATATATGAAGTTTAATAATTGAACGGTTTCATATTGCACAATTATTGTGTATTGTGATAACCTTATAGCCACAACGAAAAAAAAATAAAAACTTGTTGGTCCACTTATGTTCAGACGCAATTTTTATATAAAAATAAACTAAATTGGGATGTCATTATAGCGACTGGTATGAATATTACCATGCGGGTTTCCTAATTTTGCTTTCACAGGTCATGACCATCATTAATTTTAGAACACGCGTAAATTCGCATACTTCTACGCACCGAAACTTGTCATCGTAGGCCTGATTTGGGTGTGTGGCGTGGTGCTCGCTGTTTGGGATCGCTACCATCAAGCTTCGACTCGATCGTCAATCAACATGTATTCGTATCAGTTTACAAGTGCTTCAAATTCCAACTTTGAGGTTTGGTTTTTCGGGTTGGTTTTTTATTCCTCCATTGTCAAGCCCGCGTTTTTTTGTTCCACGTTGCTTAACAATAATTATTATTCAGTTGTTGTCCAGATGCATGGTTTGTCATAAATTATGCGAAAGATAATACAATGTCAAGTTGATAATAATTTCTACAAAACGTCAGACATTCGATTACATAGTTAATGCCTAGCTCATGTGGCGGTTTAATTTTTCGGTTGATGTTTACAGTGTCTACCACAAATGACCGTTGCTCGCTCGGAATGCAACAGTAATTACTGACGCGTACTGTATATATATGCATAGTCACAACTTGGCGTCGTACCTTGCTCCTCCTGGATTTTTGAGTTTAGTGCATTATTATGCATAGTCAGTGTTGAATCTGCATGTTTTGAAGCTACTTTATAGTTACGCCGCAGACAAATTTCTAAAAACCCTCACCAAAACATCTATCAAATATTGGAAAACATACTACGTAAATTTAACACAGTGATGCAAAAATGGTGGTCATTCAAATCTTGCAGCATTGGAATTTGTCATAATTCTTGCATCATTAGAAACTGTAGCCAAAGTTTGATCCTATTTTGAGCAGAAAATTTGAATGTGTGAACATCTCCGAAGATTTAATGCATTATAGTCTTATGTTTAACAATATGCTTTTGAATTTTTGATCATTGTTACCGCGATTCAATATTGCAATAATTTGTGTTTTTGACAGTGCCGCCTTATGATCATAGATGGGGTTGTCACAGACGGGAAAAACAGCAGTGAGATCGATAGAGAGTCGGAAAAATGAGGCATTTGGCATCAAAACGGAAAATCGCTTAGAAAACTGGAAATTTTTCATCGAACGCTAGAAATAAATTTTGTGTTTGTCAGTATTGCTACCTCTGAGAAATGAAAAACGAACTTTTGTGTTAAATAGTTTCTGTACGCTAAAAACTTGATATTTGATCTGTAAAAACGGGGAAATGGTGGAAGAAAAACATTGTGACAGCCCCAGGGGAGTAGGTTTATATCAAACATACGTATCAAGTTGTGGCGATAAGTTTTGTTGCAGGGATTCAAAGTCGCTTTTTATGTATTCGGCAGTGTTTACTTGCTGTACTTGGGATTCTTGCTCATTCGTGCCTACTCGGAGTTGAAGAGCTTGCCTTACTTCGGTTGGTTTATTGTGGTTCTTATTACTTGTTGTTATCACAATGTTTTAGTATCATTCAAAATTTGAAGGTGATAATGTAATTCCAAACAATAATACATCATGGTTCAATGATTATTTAATAATGGATATAAATATAGCGTGGGAAATAGCATTTGATTTTTAGCTTGTGTAATCATTATAGGTATTCGGATGCAAGGCTTGTCCACATTTGGGTGTATGTTTTAAATCCGCTGATATTTTTCACAATTTTCGCATCCCCACAACTTTCTCCAAACGCCATGTCCTTATATAGCGTCTCCATTTCACCAAAATTTTATCTAGGGGGTTTGAGCTGGATTCCCTCCCAGCTTCATCCTAGGCAACTTAAAATACGCTTAGGAAAATTGTACCCTCAGGTCAAATGGGAGTTTTAAGCTACATTTTTTGCGTTTTTCAAGCATTTACATATATATTTTAGTAGGGAACGACCGAATAGTTGTTCGCAACACCTATGTATGATGAGAAATCTATAACTCTATAAATCCACCACTATTTGTACGTGCACCATGCAACAGGTCGTTTTATGTTGTGTTGCTGAGTCAGCGATAGTTTTTGTTCGATGAATTTTTTTGCTTTGTGCTCTCGTTTGTTAGGTTGAAGTTATAATTTTGTTTTTTTATTGATTTTTTATAACTTCATCATCTGGACAACGGCGATAATTGGTGCGTGAAGTCATATCGTTAAAAAGAGAACGGCTCAGTGCGTGGTGTTCGGGGGCGGTAGACTTAGGGTTAGGCTTATGTAGGTATGTAGAACGGCATAACATGATGTCTCACTTCACATTCACGATGTGTCAAAGAAAACGAACAAATCCTGCTGCATTTAGACCCCAAAGTATTAATTTCGTTCCCTATATTTTAGTTTTGTTACAGATTTTATGTTCTACGCGTAATGAAATGTAATTGTGCACCTGGGTTTGTATGATCTCCTACTAAATTTTCACTAAACCGACGCGAATTGGAGATTGTAATTTCGGTCAATAGTAGTCGCCCAACATTTTAGGTTATAACTATTGCCATAGGTATCGAATCGAAAAATGAAGACTTCATAAATCCTATTGTAATATCGACGTGACGCTGCTGCACTGCGCACTTCCCAGACGCAATGCCCATACGACCCCGGCTATCGTGACTTCAAGGGCGGACCTGATGGGTTTCAATCACGCGAAT
>JASANE010018700.1:0-33711 GCA_030248225.1 Trileptium ribeirensis | reverse complement strand
ATGTTTTTGTTCTGGTTGTTTTAAATACCCCTCCTATCAGCCCCCCCATGGGTCTTCTGACGGGTATTTGCTACACAACAATGTTTTCGTTCTGGTTGTTTTAAATACCCCTCCTATCAGCCCCCCATGGGTCTTCTGACGGGTATTGGCTACACAACAATGTTTTCGTTCTGGGTTTTAAATACCCCTCCTATCAGCCCCCATGGGTCTTCTGACGGGTATTGGCTACACAACAATGTTTTCGTTCTGGTTGTTTTAAATACCCCTCCTATCAGCCCCCCATGGGTCTTCTGACGGGTATTGGCTACACAACAATGTTTTCGTTCTGGTTGTGGCGGGGGCGGCGTTTAAATACCCCTCCTATCAGCCCCCCATGGTTCTTCTGACGGGTATTGGCTACACAACAATGTTTTCGGTTGTTGGCCTGGGTTTTCTGCGGGTTTGGCCTGTTCGTTCTGGTTGTCCCCGGGGTCTCGCGGGGGCAATACCATAGCCCCCCATGGGTTCTCTGACGGGTATTGGCACACACAATGTTTGGTTTGGGTTTTAAATACCCCTCCTATCAGCCCGTGTTGGCCCATGGGTCTTCTGACGGGTATTGGCTACACAACAATGTTTTCCGTTCTGGTTGTTTTAAATACCCCTCCTATCAGCCCCCCATTTCTACGGGTATTGGCTACACAACAATGTTTTCGTTCTGGTTGTTTTAAATACCCCTCCTATCAGGCCCCCATGGGTTCTCTGACGGGTATTGGCTACACAACAATGTTTTCGTTCTGGGGTTGTTTTAAATACCCCGCCTCCCCCTGGGTCTCTTTGCGGGTTTGGCTCCCTGTTTTCGTTCTGGGTTTTTTCCTCCTTTGCCCCCTGGGTCTTCTGCTCTGGCTCCCATGTTTGGTTCTGGGTTTAATCCCCTCCTTCAGCCCCCTGGTCTTCTGCAGTCTGGCTCCGACAATGTTTTCGTTCTGGCTGTTTAACCCTCCTTCAGCCCCCCATGGGTTCTCTGCGGGTATTGGCTCCAACAATGTTTTGAGTTCTGGGTTTAAATCCCCTCCTTCAGCCCATGGGTTCTCTGACGGGTATTGGCTCACAACAATGTTTTCATTTCTGGGTTTCAGATCCCTCCTATCAGCCCCCATGGGTCTTCTGAGCGGGTATTGGCGGATTCCCATACTCTCTCTCAGCCGGCTGGTTGTTTCTAAATACCCTCTATCAGGGTTCTTCTGACGGGTATTGGCTACACAACAATGTTTTCGTTCTGGCTGTTTTAAATACCCCTCCTATCAGCCCCCATGGGTCTTCTGACGGGTATTGGCTACACAACAATGTTTTCGTTCTGGTTGTTTTAAATACCCCTCCTATCAGCCCCCCATGGGTCTTCTGACGGGTATTGGCTACACAACAATGTTTTCGTTCTGGTTGTTTTAAATACCCCTCCTATCAGCCCCCCATGGGTTCTCTGACGGGTATTGGCTACACAACAATGTTTTCGTTCTGGTTGTTTTAAATACCCCTCCTATCAGCCCCCCCATGGGTCTTCTGACGGGTATTGGCTACACAACAATGTTTTCGTTCTGGTTGTTTTAAATACCCTCCTTTTCCCTTGGGGGGGGGTTATGGGTCTTCTAACGGGTATTGGCTACACAACAATGTTTTCGTTCTGGTTGTTTTAAATACCCCTCCTATCAGCCCCCCATGGGTCTTCTGACGGGTATTGGCTACACAACAATGTTTTCGTTCTGGGGGGCGGGGTGTTGTTTTAAATACCCCTCCTATCAGCCCCCCATGGGTCTTCTGACGGGTATTGGCTACACAACAATGTTTTCGTTCTGGTTGTTTTAAATACCCCTCCTATCAGCCCCCCATGGGTCTTCTGACGGGTATTGGCTACACAACAATGTTTTCGTTCTGGGTTTTAAATACCCCTCCTATCAGCCCCCATGGGTCTTCTGACGGGTATTGGCTACACAACAATGTTTTCGTTCTGGGTTTTAAATACCCCTCCTATCAGCGCCCCATGGGTCTTCTGACGGGTATTGGCTACATAACAATGTTTTCGTTCTGGTTGTTTTAAATACCCCTCCTATCAGCCCCCCCATGGGTCTTCTGACGGGTATTGGCTACACAACAATGTTTTCGTTCTGGTTGTTTTAAATACCCCTCCTATCAGCCCCCCATGGGTTCTCTGACGGGTATTGGCTACACAACAATGTTTTCGTTCTGGGTTTTAAATACCCCTCCTATCAGCCCCCCATGGGTCTTCTGACGGGTATTGGCTACACAACAATGTTTTCGTTCTGGTTGTTTTAAATACCCCTCCTATCAGCCCCCCCCATGGGTGGGGGTGTGGGTGGTGGTGGTTTCCCTGTTTTCGTTCTGGTGTTTTAAATCCCCTCCTATCGCCCCCTCTTTACCCCCCCTTCTTTCTGTTTGGCTTGTTTGGCTTTTTGTTTTTTCCTCTTGCCCCTGGGTTCTCTGGGTTTGGCTTGTTTTGTTCTGTTGTTTAATCCTCTATGCCCTGGGTCTTTGGACTTGTATTTGCTACACAACAATGTTTTCGTTCTGGTTGTTTTAAATACCCTCCTATCAGCCCCCCATGGATCTTCTGACTGGTATTGGCTACACAACAATGTTTTCGTTCTGATTGTTTTAAATACCCCTCCTATCGGCCCCCCATGGTTCTTCTGACGGGTATTGGCTACACAACAATGTTTTCGTTCTGGCTGTTTTAAATAAACCCCTTTTGGTTTTTTTTTTTTTTCCTATCAGCCCCCCATGGGTCTTCTGACGGTTATTGGCTACACAACAATGTTTTCGTTCTGGTTGTTTTAAATACCCCTCCTATCAGCCCCCTGGTTCCACGTGGGTCTTCTGACGGGTATTGGCTACACAACAATGTTTTCGTTCTGTTGTTTTAATCCCTCTATCAGCCTCCCCATGGGTCTTCTAGCGGGTTTGGCTACCACATGTTTTCGTTCTGGTTGTTTTCATACCTCCTATCGCCCCTGGGTTCTCTGCGGGTATTGGCTACACACTGTTTTCGTTCTGGGTTTTAATACCCTCCTATCGCCCCTGGGTCTTCTACGGGTTTGGCTCCATGATTTCGTTCTTGGTGTTTTAAATACCTCCCTCGGCCCTATCACCCCCCATGGGTCTTCTATGATGAAACGGTATTGGCTACACAACAATGTTTTCGTTCTGGTTGTTTTAAATACCCCTCCTATCAGCCCCCCATGGGTTCTCTGACGGGTATTGGCTACACAACAATGTTTTCGTTCTGGGTTTTAAATACCCCTCCTATCAGCCCCCCCATGGTTCTTCTGACGGGTATTGGCTACACAACAATGTTTTCGTTCTGGGTTTTAAATACCCCTCCTATCAGCCCCCCATGGGTCTTCTGACGGGTATTGGCTACACAACAATGTTTTCGTTCTGGTTGTTTTAAATACCCCTCCTATCAGCCCCCCATGGGTCTTCTGACGGGTATTGGCTACACAACAATGTTTTCGTTCTGGTTGTTTTAAATACAGCAATACGTATGTTATCTACTTGATTCAGTTACGTATTGCTCAGTAGTAAAAATGCATGAAAATATGGAAATATTTTGTATTTTTAAGCAAAATTTATCCCCCCAATTTGAAATTTCCCCCGAGAATGAACTTGGGGGCCCCCGAAGTTTCCCCCCCACTTTTCGGAGGGCTGTGGACAGGCCAGTTGTGTTTACTGAGTTTGTCGTATATGGTACGTTTGAACGAGCGTTGTTATTTGCTCGCATTGTGCGGTTCCTTAAGGAACCGAGCAACAGCTCTCAGATAGCTCAGTGGTTTGCGTACACAACTTTCACTCGTACGTTTCGGGTTCGATACCTGGCGCAGGCGTGAGTGTCAAACATTGCACGATACACAAATTAATTCGGGCATGAAAGGGTTAATTGATAGCATCGAAATCTCGAGCGGCAAGAAATGCGACAGTCATTTCTGGCCCGTACTGCTTGCCATTGTTTTCTAGGTTACTTACCCCATCGTACTGAGTGGGTGAAATGGACAGCAAGCATAACTTTTCAGCAGGGTTTTTTCGTCGGTGGAGGCTGCGCAAAATTTGCGCACTTAAAAAAGCTGCACATTTTTAATAAAATTTGCGCATCTGTCTAGAAACTTTTATCCATGTATAATCGAGAATATGTGTATTCAAACGTGCCTAAAGCGGCAGGGAGTTATTACCCCTAAAGAGTTACAACACCTAAACCATAGTCACCATCCTACACACCCACCCCACCCCTTTGCCCGCTAATACCGCGCAGGAAATTTTACAAAAACTACAAAACTTTTAAGGCAATGTTATTTTGGTTGCCCCTCTGGCGTACCTTCCCCCTCGCTCCAGGTTTACTAACGCTGTTTTCCTAGGTTTTCAGTCATCTGACACTAGTGATCAGATACCCAGGGTCGGCTTTCACCCCTAACAAGTACAGAGGTTGTTACGGTCAAGCACATGGCTGTTGCGAATAACGAAAAAATTTTACAAAAACTGAAGAATACTGCCAATTCCTAGCCAAAATTGGCAAAAAGACGAAAACAAGTAATTGAGTCGAAATATAATTCAAAGAAACCATCAATTCATTGTTAGTTTCTTCTTCATTTATGATTAAAATAAAAATTGGTTTCGTCAGAAAATTTTGTTGCGATTCTTGAAAACAGTTACGCAAATGCACAGTATTACGCGTAAAAAGCCTTGATTTTCAGTTATAAATTAGTATAACTGCATTGATAGCTGACATGGCTGTAAATTTCGTAAGAATATTTTGATGTGCAATTACTGCTGAACAGCATAAAATACATAACACCAATACGAAGCTAAAGACAAACGAAATGTTGATTGACAATAATTTGTCTATTTCAGTGTTAAAATACAGCCACGGAATTTTACTTGATACATGGGTCCATTACATTGTCAATCTTATCTTAAACGTTTAGCCACTCTGTGTAATCAGAGCGTAGTGTAACGTAGTGGAGATTGTAGTTGCAGGGGTGAATTCTTTTCAATTCCGTTTGTGTGTGCGATTATCACCCTTCACGGAAGCAAGGTTTTATCTTAACTTTCGTTTTTCCTCTGCTTGGTTTTATTTCGCAGTAAAATGATAAATACTGAAGCGGCTTTTTTTGTTTTTCCATGCAGGGTCCGGTTCTGGAATTATGAATATTCAGGTATGGCACCCTCGTGGTTCCTCGACCGAAAATTCGAAAATTTGTTCTGAAAAGGTTTATTTGGACGTCTTCAGGCATGGGAAACTCATGCCTGTGATGGTTTTGCTCTGCGACCGCGGGAGTATGAAGCCCCATGGTTCGGGGTCAGAAGTCAAAATGAGGGTTTTTTTACCCCATTTTAGTACCCTTCCGGAAAGCAAAACTATTTTATCTTAACTTTCTAATTTTTTCACTGGTTGGTTTTTATTTCGTAGTGAAATGATAAATGATGCCACTTTTTTTACATTTCGATTAAGGCTCCGATTCTGAAGTTATGGGTTTGAGATATGGCAGCATCGTGGTTCCTCGACCCAAAATTCGAAAATTTGTTCTGAAATCCTGGGCGACTGAAAAGTTTCATTTGGAGATTTTGGGGCATGATAAACTCATGCCGGTGTTGGTTATGCTCTGAGACCCATAGTTCCATGGGAACAAGGGCATGGAACCGACATGGTGTCTCGATCCAAAGCTCCTAATTCTATTGTGATGCCCTGGGAGGTTGATATTTTGCACGTGGGGGTTTTCGAGCATTGCAAACTTATTGCCGATGTTAGTTGTGTACGCTCCACTACGCACTGCATTATCGAGATAGTTACTAGTTATATTTGTATAAACACAAGTTCTATCACAAAACAATAAATACTTCTATTTCAAAACAGAAAATGGCTGAGATGGAAGTATTTTCGGCGATCTCGTTTCTTGCTGCCAACTTGACGAAATCCATAATTATTAGTATTAAATTTTCGTCAAAGTATAAGTATCTGCGTACTAATATTATTCACAATATAGCATTTACGTCCTACAGCTTCAAATATTAAATAAATAAACTTTAACCAAAGGTAAATACAACGTCGTTTCTTCGCCCAACAAAGAACGAGTCACATCCGTGCGAGTACCGGAATAATTTTAGCTTGATGGCCCATAGTTATTGTCTTTTGTACGATAAATATACAGTACTCGCCAAAAATGACCGTCGCATTTCGAGCGAGCGAGTTCGAGCGAGTCTCGAGCGAGTCGCGAGCGAGTGGCTCGCTCGAGATTTCGCAACTATTTAAATTAATAGAAAATTCTATTTTTAGAACAAATTTATTTCGAGCGAGTCGCGAGCGAGTGTCGAGCGAGTCGCGAGCGAGCGACAGTCATTTTTGGCGGGTACTGTAATATACGGTTGAGTTGGGTTAATAACACTACACTAAAACGTTCAAGTTATACTGTATTACCATCATGACTGGCAGACAATAAATTGGCTTTTCCATTCGCTGAAAATTTTGTTAGGGGTATGAACCGCACACTTGTTCAGCACTGCTGTCCTGTCCACAGTGTGCGGGATGGTGGGACCGTACTTGCCAAATCCCCCATTGTTCGTAAGATCTTCCGGCATGTCTGCAGCCCCCCATCACCCAGACTGTTCAATTAAATCCTAGAGTAATTATACCTGAAAATTCATGTTTTTGTATGCTAGATCTATTTTAAACATAAATTACGCTATTCCTAATGCTAAAACGTCGCTTCATAGCTTAAAAATACATGCAAGGTGGTAAACCTATATATGAGAATATTTAAAATTTTTAAGCAAAATTTATCTTCAACTCACTTTAAAATTTCCCCCGAAAATAAACATTGTGTCCCCAAATTTCCCCATCCAGTTTTCCGAGGCCTGTGGTCAGGCCAGGAACTGGGGGGGCAGAATTTTGCCAGTGGGCGTCAACTGGGAGCCCTGGCTCTAAATGGGTATCAGAATCTAAAAATTTACAAAATTGAAGTTTTCAGAAACAAACGCCGAAACTGTTAATAGTGGTCCCAGAAACGGTGCAATCACGTCTTTATTGAGGTTAAAATCTAATTTTCAACCAATATTTGCTGAAATTAATGAAACTTTCAACCTCAAAAATGCATTTTGTAAAACAATTTTTCAATTTTATTATGTCAACTGGGGGTACGCTAAAAACATTGCCAGGGGCAGCCAAAAGTTTGCTAGACGGCTCCAACCCCGGAAGCACCGAAAGGTACCCTTCACTTTCACTTTTGGGGTACCAGATAAAATTGTTTAGTGTTAAAAGTGGTACTGAAAACCAAACCACAGCCTCATAAATATATTATCATTTTAACCCAATTTCATCCATTACAAGATGCAAACAAACATGGTATTCGTTCGTATTTAACTATATTGTTTTCTCATTCTTTACAGGCATTTTCATCATTGTAATATTATAATATCAACGTAAATTGTAATAAACGAATAGGTAATTTTTCAAACACAGAAACAATATTACATCCTTGTATAATTTAGTACAATAATCAACGACTTGATTTGGTCCAACGCTATTACCAGTGGATCACACATAGCTACGTTCCCCACGCTCGACAAATTCCAGCAGCCGTGATAAAAAATTACAGATTTGAAAAGCATAAGTAGCACTCGCCGTACAATAGTACACATTCCGAACACAAAAATCATTGTCCAGCACACCAGTAAATGAGCACACATTACAGAAATTCACAAAAATATAATTTGTAAACATACATACGATAAAGCATTGAATTTTTGATTGAAATTTGATTTGAATTGAAATCGAATAAAGAAAAACACCGAATTTTTTAGGATTATGTTCAGTATTGTTGCAAAAATCAATGCTTGCTCGGATAGAGTAATAATAATATATCGCACCTTTAGCAAGGCAGAACCACTTGCGACCTGATTTGGATCGACCACATCAACAAGTGGTTCGCAAATCGCTACTTTTCGGATACTCGACATATTGAAACCATATACGTTTTCCCACCCTACAAAAATACCATTTACAGCTACAGTTATGTACATACACAGCACGATCAATCTCTATTTGCAAGAAATGACTACAATTGGCACCACATACGGGTCAACCAGCAGAAATATTAAAGGTAGTCAAGGCCGGCAATAAGTGCAAAATGATAGATTGATTTCGATTAAACGAAATTTCGATCGATTTTAAATAAACAAAATTTTGATCGTCTGCAATGAAATTTCGATCGATTTCAATCGCGATTATTTTGGTCGGGATTGTAATGTTCACAATTATACAAACCATCAAATTGAAACTAAAGATTCCGGCAAAAAAGCCGAGCTATTATCAAAAGGATATAAACTATTATGCGACGGTGAAACAGAACGTGCGGGTTTTCATTTATAAGTTCGTATTTTGTGTAATCATTGTAACAGGCTGTGTTTGATACAAATAAAGTCCAAAATCCTCTGGAACCCTAAAACCTCGTGGACTTTAAACCCATCGACAACAATAATTGAAAAGAATGTAGCATTCGTACTGACTGATCTCTAGAACATAAATTAAGACATCGTATCCGGTGCATCTAAAAACCTTTAAATAGACCATTCATGCTGCCCTGTACACAATAATTAATACATAGTCAAACTAATGAAGACATACTATATTCTACTAACCGGGTTCATTGACTTTTAAAAACTTCTGATGAAATACTTAAAGTGATCTCTTAGCCAAACTATCGTATTCCCTAGAGACCATTCTTGATGGCTTGACCGAATACGTAGCCGCGCTATTGAAGACAGGGAAAATTCCTTGAGCTTACCAAATTGGGGGTGGCCGGGGCTGGCATTTTTCAAGTGCCCCCTGGCAAAAACAGAGTGCTCCCGGTTCGAGACTAATGGCAAAATTTAGGGACCCCCGCGGTTAATTACCTTTTGGCAAATTTTTTGTGTCCAATCAGTGCAACGGTGCAAAGTACATAAAATTTCATCAATATTTATACTAAAATTGCGCCTTGAAGCCAAAACATTTCGCAAATTGTATCAAAATTTGCTGCAAAATCGCTTTTTCTTTCTATCAAAAGCCTTTTTCAATGCTTGTGACACGATTTTTAACCGTTTTTCGCTTGGAAAAAAGCTTTTTGGCAAAATCGTGCACCCCCGGTTCATGTCCACCGGCAAAATTTTCAGCGAATGGAGAGTCCAGCTCCTTAAAGCTTTGAAAACCTATGAAAAGGAATGAAGTATATGACCTCTCAATAAAGAAATAGTCGTATTCAGGGTACCGATAAACCTACATAATATAGACCACTCCTGATGCCCAGTGAGAAATACACAGGGTTTTTTGGGTCCACATGTGGGTCTGGACCAAAATATTTTTACGTGGACCCAAAAAATTTTTGCTGGACCCAGGGCAATTTCGGCTTCGGAGACGTAGGGTCTGCTAATGAATTCTATTACAAAGTGCAGGCTTTTATTCGTTTGTGCTTACATCTGTATATAGTTTCTTGCTGTAGGTTTCACGAATGGCCCTTATCGTTTATCCTGGCTTGGGACAGGCAGAAAATAATATATATACTTGTAATTATGTCAAATCGCGTTTCTTTAGATAGATAATTTATTACCAACACCATCAGACAGCTCAGTAAGTCAGCTCAGGAATGTGGATTTTGTAACAATAACCATTATGATTGCCACAAATTCTGTGTAGGTATAAACATGACAATGCATGTTACCAGTGCACACATTTATCTGTGAACGCTGCACAATACAGTACTCGCCATAATATAACTGCAGCTCGCTCGTAAATTGCTCGGGAGAAAATAAATATATATTCTGAGATTTTATAGTTTGTTTTGTTCTGTGGCTCCTAGCTCTTTGTTCGGTCGATCGCATTGTGACTATTACTCAATGTTCTGAAGGTCTCGGAACTTCTGTCACAAACTACCAACTGTAATTAGCATAAATTTGTTGTATATACACTAGTAAGCACAATGAAAACGGCAGGGTTACACACTGTCTAGCCGCCAAGTTTGAAAGTGAAAATAAAATTTATCAGTATATAGACATGATCAAAACTTACAGTTGATTTTTTCATCCTTGTACTGCCGATCTTCAATAGCACAGATATAAAGATTCGCTTTATCTGGAAATAAGATGCCGTCCTGCGCCTGCAATAAGGAATATAATATTAAACAACTTCGAATCTATTATGAAGCATCAAGGAAAATGAATAACTAGAAAGAATAGTAACAAAACATGCCAATCACAATTCAGCAGCATTCTATAAATTGAGCAGTCTCATAAGCTTGAGCTGCAGCGTGTTCAAACATGCACAATTTATGTACCATTCACGTAGAAAATGATTTTGCTACAGATTCCGCATTCAACTGCTCCCTGGCAAAGCGAAACGGAGCAGGTGTACCTACTCTGCACTTAGCATTTTTCGTTGAATATTCAGCTCTCTGCGCACTTATTATACGATTACAATAATTATTATACATTGGAAATACCGTAATAGTAATTTTAATCACATATCTAAATCGTAACAGTCTATTTCTTCCATAATGACCTAAAAAACTAAAATTTTTGAACTTAAAAACAAATTTTTAAAAAATTATAATTTAAAGAATGATTTTTACGTTAGGGCTCTAACACTTGCCTTTTGATTGACACCACGCAAATGCGATTGCTTCTATCGTATTTTGCAACCCTGACAATCTATAGACTTATCGTAATATCCTATGTATATCTACATCTGTTGTGAAAAAGTAGCAAAATTGATTATTTTTGGTGTCAAAATATACAAAATTTTGCTAGAGGCATTGTCGCATTCACAACCAGTGTGAAGTTAAAACACTGACACCAAAGTGTTTTGCGGGTTAAATTACCATATACTCCCGTCATCCATCAACAACTAGCAAAGAAACTACTTAAATAAAATATTAAATATTTTTGTCTTTTTCGAGTCTTTAAACTTTGGCTCATAGCTTGAGAATGGCTACTCTGACAAAAAATCATAGAAGCAAAACAGCGTCGACGAGTCAAAGACATTTTTTGATCCTATACCTTTGGCAAGAGTTATAATGTTTGATGACAAAAATGGTCAAAATCAAAAGTTAGTCAATTCGCGTTGGCTTTGTGAAAACTTATGTAAAAAATTATGGAAGAGCCGCAAGTATAAACCAGGGAATAACCGGAACCGGAACCAGCAACCGGAACCGTCCATTTAAACCGGATCCGGAACTTGGTCTTCGAAATTTATATATAGTAAAACATATGAAGGAAGAAATCAAGGTATAGTGGATTTAAAATGCATTAAAAATAACATTTACATTAAACTTAATGTATTGCGGTGGTATTATTGCCTTTCTGAAACTTTAAAGAGACTGAGAAAGCTAATAATGTTTATTTATTGATCAAATATAACGATTTTTGGACACCCAGAGCAAAAAATGCCCTCCACTATACACCATTGTGTATACTGCGCCAAATCGAATATGCTTACAAAGTTTGGAGCGTAGAATACACACTTTCGCTGTCTCCAGTCGCCTTCATTTACTACACATACGTTTATTACATGGTCTTCTGTAGGAAACTTGAAATTATTGGTTTATATGATTCTAAGAGAAAATAATTGACATAAGGTAATTTTCTGATCAGTGGTCAGGGACACTGTTTAGGCTAGTGCCCGTAAGTTTTGGACAAACAGTGCCCGTAAGTTAGATGATAATGATGATAACTTTCTAATCAGAATGCTATAAATGAGACACACTGTAATGCTGCTCGCACAGTTTCAATAAATACAGTTCTTTGCCAAGAAATCAGTTTCTAGCTGCGTTACAGATAACGTTAGTTTACTTCAATTTAGACTGATTTACCAAGTTTACAAGCGCATTGGCGGGTTCTTGAAGCAATTTATGTTAGCCAAGCATACCCTAAGTACTACTGCGTAAGCCATACTCTGTTACCGAGTTGGGCCGGTTTAATAGAAAGGTATCCCACAGACTTCTGGATGTGTAAAATAGCTGCTACAAGCATCGACGTGGCTTTGATTTGTTAACAAACTCCTACAGGTTATTATGAAAAATTCCAATTGAAATTATGTGCCCTACTTACGTTTCAAACGTCAAATTGCTTAGTTAATCTTTTCTTTTGCTTGGTTGTATTGGAGCTTGATCATTGTATAACATATATTACATTGTTTGGATCACAGATGAAGCAAAAAACGTGGAAAATTTCAAACTAACTCTTCAAACCGGAATTCCGGTTCCGGTATGGTTTTTGCCCTTTGCCGGAACCGCAACCGGAACACGATTTTCGCAGGAACCGGAATTCCGGTTACTCCCTGGTATAAACCTAATGCGTGAGTCCACTTTAGGTGCGTACACCTGGGGTGTTCTTTGGCCAAGTCAGTTCACGAATAACGATGAACGCGAATAAATCATGATTTTCCCGTATGTACACATACACGATTTGCGATGCAACAACGCGTAGGCGCTGTTCGTCGTTTCTATCATACAATTTAGCATCACAATTTGCTGACCACCTACAAGTGACAACGCAATTACCAATAGAGTTTCTCTTGCATGCTATAATACACAAATAGCACGCAAACATTGCTGTCTGATTCAGAATGTCGTATGGTGAATGCGAATAAACATGCGAAATTGAATGCCGAATTCCATTCAAGCATCGCAGAACGCATATTCGCATTCACAAAAATACGAATACCAATTTCAAAAATATGAAATTATAAAAATTTATGCGCGAATAAATTCGTGATTTTGACAAAACAACAAGCGTGGTGTACGCACCTAAGGTGGGCTTATGTATTAATCTTGATCTGATTGTCACTGAGCCGGTTCATGACTTCGCGGAGATTGGAGTGGTGATCGGCGATTGTTGACATAAAAATGACAATATCGTGGATGTAGTGGTGTCTAATTCACCATTTCATTTGATGAACGCGAACAAACGTGCGAAATGGACATTCGCACATCGCAGAGCCCAAATTCGTGTTTACAAAATTGCGAAAACTAATGGCTAAAGTGAACGCGAATTTCTGCGCAAATTAATTCGTGATGTTGACAAAAGAACAACCTTAGTATACGCTCCCTAAGGTGGACTCGTGCATAATAGCGCAGCTACATGGCGTTACGCGTAGAATAAAAAAACTACGATATACTACTGTAATCACTTATGTTGATTTTGTGTTTGATGTATATACTACTACACTAAAACCCTTCTTCTTCTTCTTCTTCTCAAAGCCGCGATCTATTGACCATAGGCCACGCCAGATTTGAGTCTAGCGCATGCGCGGAGAAAGCGGATAACATTGGCTGGCTCATCAAACAGCACTGTTTCAGACTTCACGGGTAGATATAGGTGTCGAACACTGTCGCCAATGGGACAGTCCCACAGTGCATGGTTTAGGTCATCCATCTCGTGGTTGCAGACTGAGCATCTTGGGTTTGGTGCTCTTTATCTCTGTTGGGTGGAGGTCGGATGCCGGCTCTCATCAGTTCGGCTGCCAACTTGTTTCGGTGTATGCGTTTGATGGTAGTTTTAGCCGTCTCGAAGTCGATTGGGGCATCTGATTGTTCCATTCTGTTCCCTTCTCCAGCAAGTTTGTCGGCTTCTTCGTTGCCTTCTATGCCAGCATGGCCAGGGATCCATTGAACAATAACTTTCTTGACCCTATTGCACTAAAACCCTTAGGAACCCTAATCCAGATTGAAAACCCTAAAACCTCGTTGACCCTAAACCCATCGAAACAAACAAAAAACGCACGAAATATTCGTATTAGTCTCTAGATATCCAAACCATCGTATCCAGCATACCGAAAAAATTATGCACAGAGTATTCTTCATGCCCTGTATGCAATGCCTAATCAAGATACTGAAGACAGACTACATATTTTGGCCATCGAGTTCATTGACCCTAAACCTAGTGAAAACATTATAAAAAGGCATGAAATATCCATGGACTCTGAAATAACCAAACCATGGAATTGGGCGTATCGATAAGCGGTGATTTCTCGAAACCATGTTCTTTTGAAACACACTTTTTGAAGCCAAAATGAAACGTTTTCGAATGCATAGTTTCTATACCCTTCCGACGTAAAAACTCTTAATTTTTCGAATATAGATGTCTCTATGCAAAACGCGTTACCTGAAACCTGCTACAGGGTTCGCAAAGGGCCCCCTGGGGTCAATTTTTAATCCGAAATAAGTCATTATTTTGTAGGTAGACGCAGTGACACGTGAACCATGGTCTGGTCGGACCAAGATGGTCGCCGTTAAACCATTTGGAGGACGTGCGACCTAAAATTGGTGCCGCTAGGACCCTTGTGGGGTTAAAAATCGACAAATTTAGAACAAGACTGTCGCAGAAGTTTTTCCAGCGTAACGGAAACAACACCTACAAATACCATTTTACACACACAAACTAACCATGAGTGGGGGATGTCCGACAAAAAATTTCAGGCAAACCCTTAGGCCTTGTAAAAATCGGCACCCCTAATAAAGGTTTAGTCGGGGGGGTGGGGGGGGGGGGTACACTTTACTCTACAACATAAAACGCGTGAAACCTTAACTGCTTCTAAAGATTCTAGATTTGGTTGAACACGCTGCTGGTGTAAAACAAACACAACTGATCTATGATTAGCATACATTTAGGTGATGATACCAAGCACAATGCGCGCAATAGAAGTAGGGGCAGGCAGAAGGGTTCTTAGCTGCCCAGATAACCACACAGCCTCATATCGTGGTGCAAAGATGATAAACTAATATGGTTCTCGGAGCTGTTCGCTTTCAAATAAAGGGCACATCGTCATCTCTTTTGATATCGAATAAAAAATTGTCTCTGTATAAATTGATCCGCGCAAAGATGAGTTTTGACACCAACGAAAGTTTCCCGATTTTCCCCTATTGCGGTCCTACGTGGAAACTCCGTTGGCTCAGTTTCAAATATAAACAAAAAATCTCGATCGATTTCGACTAAACGACAATTCGATCGCTTTCGACTAAATGAAACTTCGATTGTTTTCAATTTGTCGCAAATAGATATATTTTTAAAATTTCGATTAAATGTGATTTCGGTCGTTTTTGACTGCACTTATTTTGTACTTGGACTGTACCAGACAGTGAAATAAAACAGAATGTACTAGTGTCTTGCAGGCTTTGGTAAAATTGAGCGAGCATAGCAAGCGGAGTTGTTTCAAATAGCGCACACGTTGTAAGAAAAATTCTTGCTTGGCGTTCTGTTCGTCACATAGCTCTTCAATAATGAATTTTGGCGAATTTTCTGTTAGCCGCGTTATAGAAAGCAGTTTTGCAACTAGTGTTTTGTTTGTACTGCTCCAATAATTTTCCACCAAAATTTATTATCACAAAACCGATTTGAGCTATGACTCAAAGGCTAAAATTACCCTCAAAAATGTGAAATTTTTAAAAAAGTTTCTTGCTTCTTGGTGGTAAGCGATGGGAGTACATGGTTTATTTACCCGGTAAAATACGTTGCTTTCATTGTTTCAGCGCTACATTATGTATCTTATAACCCCCTTGACACTGTGTCGGGGCTGACACCAAAACAGGTGTTAATTTTGCTACTTTTCAATAGAGAGGTACATATACAGATGATGATTAGAATGTATTTATACGTTTTCGGGGTTGCTGAACATGATAAAGGCCATTGTACATGCGGGTTATGCATAAGATACGACATATGTTTGGGGCGACAACGTAAAAATGACTTTGAATCTAGACCCCTCCTTTCACTGGTCGGAAATGTTTTTCAACTTGGTCATGTCGTAAAAACAAAGGAAGCATTACGTCAGAAATATTGTAATCTTGAAACTAAGGAAGTTATAAAAAATTGCCCAATTTATATACATATATAGACAAAAGTAAATATACACAGAAGACTTCTGCTAAAATTAAGACGGAGTAAGGTAGGATCATTTTCGTTAATAGCTAATTACTGTGAACGTACGAAATAAAAATTTTGTTGGACCCCACCTTACACCCCCCGTTTCGCCGACGTCAGTGGGGTTGGACCCCTTTTGAAATCTTGACTACCCCTCCAAAAGGGTCCTACATTTTTGATATGAGATTCAAAATTAGCTGTAGCGTTGTCATTAATGTACTGCCCGTTTGTTGTCGCAAGCTTTGAACTGCTTTACCGAGGTTCCGCTATAAAGGGAAAGAGGACTTAAACATCATACTCAGCCCCTGACCTTTTTGGCCCACCCCACCGATAGTTTGATCCCTTCAGTTTTTTTATTTTGACTCCAATATATTTTTCTCTCTGACTGACGTAAGGTGCAATTTCAGCAAATTCTGGCATTTTTAACCATCTTACCGTAGAATGCAGTAATACTGATAAAGATATAAATACATACTAGAATCTTGGCGACATGCCAAGTGTGTGAATTCGGAAAAATGAGAAACTGTAACGTTCATACAATGGAACACTCATTAAAAATATATTCCTGTTACGAAACAAAGATGTGTAACTCAACAAAAAATATTTATTAATCTGCTGTTCAATAATGCATAGATGCAGCAAAACTGATATATAGTCAGATATCTAATACGTACCCTACGAGGGTTAACTCAACCTCAGAACTGCTTACGAATCGTGAACAACATGTATGTATGTAATCTATGTATACATAAGAATCTTAACAAAAGCACAGAAAACATAAACGTAATTTGCTACAGACCGCATGATACTCGTCCCTTTCGCACCACTCGCGTTGTCTCACCCATCGATATAACCCGGGGTTATTTCAGGCCCTCCCAGATAGGGTTCAGTAAACGAAAAAATTTACTGACCCCTAAGGGGTCAGTAGCAAGGGTCATGACCCCTTAAGGGGTCAGTAATTTTATAAAAATTAATACAATATATTTTTTCTTTCAGGTGTCCCAACATACCTATGTTGGCGCTGGTTTTTTCAGTTTTGGCCATAATATTTATATATACAAGCATATTTTAAGTTTGGTGACCAAAATAATTTATCGTTTAGCCTACGATATGCGTGTATATATTGTTACGTATTTCAGACTTACGTTATACAGGTTTTTAAAATCGAAATATTACCGTTTTTACAATTTAAAAATTTTTTCAGCCATTTTTAAATTTTCTAGTGGGTCAATTTTTTAAGGGGTCGTTTTTGCGAAAAAGTAGAGGTCGGTGTCTAGGGGGGAGCTCGCCGGGAGGGGGGAGCCGATCCTTTGGGGTCGCCCCCCCTTCCCCCCTCTACAATAACCCCGGATAACTATCTCTACAAGAAGAGAGACGTTTAAATAAGGTGAACATTTGAAATCAGCACTCAAGAAAACCCATACGAACATATTTTGAGCTACAAAACTATTAATATACCGTTAGAAGTGGAATGTCACAGATGGCTATATATGGAGTCGGGCCCCACTTTGGCCTCAAATACAATTGATTCAGTGTTCCTACATAAAATTTGTTGACACCTTACAGGTAGCCCATAGCTCTATCCATACAAAATCAAATTCCGATCGAACCATTTGAGTGGTTACATAGCTACACCTCGACAAACTTTGATCAAAATTTTGGAAATTTGACCATTTGCTAAAGTCCCCATGCCCCATAGGGACCCGACCAAAACAATTTATACATCCATAAATAATGCTTCCTGTGACACATATTTCGATATCAAAATGATCAAATCGGATCAAGAGTTGCCGAGTTATGAGCAAAAATGACCCATTTTAGCTATGTACCCATGGGTACCCCTCTTTGACCACCTGTGGTGGGATCTGGGTGTGTAGAATCGTAAAAAATGCTCTAAAAGGCTAGAGTATTGTAGCTTTCATGAGCCCTCATACGTCCATATCGGTTTACACTGAGATAACGAAGTCCTGTTTACAGACAAAAAAATAAACGCACGCCCATCCTTTTCACCATAGTGCAGTCCAGTAAGAATTCTTCGATCCCGAAGCTAGCCCTTATACATATCCGAATTCAATTATTAATTATTATATATAAAATATTTGCCCCCGCCCTGACCTCCCCGTCTCTGACTAGTGAAACAGCGCCCACCCCGACGAAGATATGCAGCATTGACACGGTTTCCCACCTCTGCACGACAGCCACTAGTCTACAGTTGTGATAATTACTAGTCTATAGTTATGAGAACTACTACTAGTGTACAGCCTTCTGGGAATGCACCATAACTTGAAGCGGTCGAAAAACCATACAAATATAACAACTCGTCGCTTTTGTGAAATTTTGGCAAGAAATCAATAATACAACAGCGCAAAACCAAAGTTATGTGCACAAGATACCATTATATGTCAAAAACTCACGAACACACATCAACACAATGACATATTACACGTGACGCGCACTGGGCCTATGTTAAACATCTAAGCACTATATTAAGGAAACTCCAATAATTTCGCTCACAGAGTTTTAATAACGTACCAGCCATTTGTCTCTAGCACAGAGCACGGTATTAAGCATGGATTCATAGAAAAGGCAGTAACCCATCCATTCGGATATAATTATGTCAACCTTTTCAACACCGAATGGAAGTTTGTCAACGTCTTCAACTTTTTTGTGCACAATTTCAATTACTGAAACAATAAATTTTACTAAAACCAAGGTTACATTAAATTGGCTTCTCCAAAAACCAAAATTATGCCTGGTGGCATGACCCTCAGTTGGAACCTGGGGAACCCAAACTCCCATTTAGACACCGAGCTTAGTTATATAAAAATATATCCCCATGTGAAAAATTTGTTCTGAAAAATGCTCAGATATCTAAATTCACGTGAATAGAGATCTGAGTTATTTTGGACATAGCGTAGATCCCGGACTGTGCCACTGATCCCCGATTAGAAGCTACAGAATCGGGACTTGTGCATAAGTAGTTCAACAGCCTCAAATAACAGGTTTGAGCTAAAACCGGGTCCAAATATATAAAATGCGCCTAAAAAGAAATTTGGAATATTGATAGATCCCTAATGAAGAGGGCGATTTCAGTAAAATTTAGTGTGACATGGCAAGATTTTTAAACCTTGTCTGGTGAATGAATTGCCAGGATATTACGACTAAAAATATCGGAAACTATGAAATAATAATATTTTGGAATCTAGCTTGTTGTGTTAGATTCTTAAACTCTTTTTTAGCTCGGCAAACACAGGATCAAGGTGATGCCAAACACGATGGCTCATATAAAGATATCATCGCATTAAAACGCTACAAGTACCTATATTACAAGCTAAGAACCTCCAGGGGTGTTGTGAATTCTAACTAACCGATAGTAGTCGGAGCAGGCGGACAGTACTTTTGGACTCATTAGACTAAGACAAGTCTATAAACCAAAATCTAACGCGAAAAGCCACTGTTTCAGGAGGGCCAAGAAACAGATTTCAAAATATTGTTGGCAAACATCAATAACAATCATAATATTTTATCGAAGCAACGACATTGGTGTTGGCGGCCTTTTTGAGAAGCCACAGCTGCAAACTATATGTCAGCACACAGACCGTGTAGTAAAACTTTTAGAGAACTCTTTACAAGTCATAGCCCGCATGATGCTTTCAAATACCACGAAACATCGCGCGATTTCGGTGGGCAAAACATTGTAAAGGAGCTCTCTGGGAGTCCGCCGATCTGCGAGATCGGGGATTGACGTGTTCATTTAGTGGGAATTTTTAATATCGAAAAATACTCCACCTGATGCAATTGCAGCACTTCATCGCATAATGCACAGTGCTGCAAAAAGTACAATAAAATATATACAACAGCATAACTCTGACGTCGAAGCTGCAACGCAGCATGCATAACCAAATCAAACTACAAGAACTGTGAGTTAAAAATAATTGTTCCAAAACTAAACAGATAAAAAAATCTCTAGGGCGTCGGCGGATAACGTTTAAGGGTGAGCCGCTTGTAAAACAGCTGGACAAGATGCATCGTTGCTTCAGTTACCGTATATACAGACAAAGTTATACGTGTAGTTAATCGGCCCAAAATTATAAAAGATACCAAGTTAAAGTGTTGGCATATTATTATGAACGTATAACAAAAATATGTTTGGGTTCTGAATGTAGTGAGTGAAGCGAGCAGCCGTACAGTGGAGAAATTTAAAAATATCCGTTATTGGGTTTCTAGGCAAACAAAACAGCTAAAAACACATCTTGAAACTTTGAAATCTATATTCGCGCTATTTAGATCGGTACAAATCCCGACACCAATATCTTATTTCTGAAAAAGCGCGTTGAAAAGGCTGAGGTCGGGCCCGAAAAACCACGGTATAATTTTGTATCTCGACAACTACTAGCCAAATTGGACATATTAGTTAGTGCAAATAAACCTCTACACGAAGCCACATAACTCTCTACTGCGCGGCACTTTTAGGACGTAAAGTTTGACCAAAATGCGGGTTTAAGTGGACCCATGAGACCCAAAATACGTGAAAAAGTTATGACATCTGCTAGCAAGAGCCACATTAGTTTTTTTTCACTTTTTGGAGCAATTGGTTGAAAGGTGATACCAAGTCAAGGTAGCTAAAAATGATGTGCTACTAGTTTAATTACGCTGCAGGGTTGGGTCAAAACAGGTGGTTTGCCAGTATCACCGCAACCGTTCGATATATATGGGTGTCATTGGTCTTATTTTGTAACTGGACGCTCACTTATATAACTGTACACGTCTCTCTAGATTGCATATTCAGCGCTCAAAATATACCACCTTGGTGATATGATAACCTACTAGTTTGTAATAGTGATGTGTATCAAAAAAACTCAATTTAAGCAATACCTACTAACAGAGCGTGAAAAACTTACTGTACATTTTACAATGAATATGTGATTATAAAACTACCGAAGTTTAGTTAAATTTCGATCGTTTGCGACTGATTTAGCGGAGTTCTAATGCGTTAAAATAGAAAAATTGTTTGCGACTAACTAGTAAATGCTATTTACCTTATAATTTAACGAATTTCGTGTAGAGGAATATCGCAATATTGCGATATCATTCAATTTCGTGTGCGTTCGATTTTATGCGTAATTACAATATTCTGGTTGTATATAACTGTTTAGCACAACATAAAAATTATGGTCATCAAGCTTACCCTCGTCTAAGTTGTTATCCTTGATAATCTGTCGAGACTGTAATGCAATATTTGAAAATTCGATCTAAAAACCGCAAAATAAAGCCAATAAATGTCAAGCCAAGCAAGACTCGATAAAAACACTATGCTAATTAAAACACTTATTATTTCTTCGACATCGACGTAATATATGTACAGCTTTATGAAAAGCGTTAAGCATGATGATAATTCTAGCTTTCTGTCTATATCGATTCCACCTTTAAGCCTATGAATCGCTCGCAGCATTGAAACAGGCGGTGCTTGGTCCGGCAGTTTTCTCAGTAGTCATGACAAATACCATTGGCTGAACTGTATAGATTTGTCACGTACAGATGTTTGCAGTGTCCGAACCAGATCTGTTCTTATTTTTCAATCTAACGTTACTTCTGTCTTGGAAAACAAGGTCGTACCGTTCTGTCCTGGCTTCTCCCAATATGAAATTATGACTTCCCGAAGGTCTTGCCCCTGATGCTTTTCTGAACGACTAAAACATTTCCAAATTTTTCTGTGACGAGATACAAATTTGAGAATTTTTTCATAATTTTAGCTAAATAATCACTATATTTTTCGGTGAAGGACCAATATCGTTAAAATTGCTCTTTATGTAAGCAAATTGCCATTGCAATTTTGACGTTTTCTGACAGGTATAGTACTTTATGCCTCCCCAGGTCAACTGAGAGACCGCCAGATGAACTGTAGCAATGGCCCCTAGATATTTTCGAACCTTATATCCGAACTGGGAACCCCTGGTATAATTTCGCTAATTTGGAGAAAATCAGCTCTTACGTATCACTTGAGCAGACATAGACCATCACACAGACTCTACAGAACAGTTTTGACATAAAATCCTAACTTCACATGATCTACAGTCTAAGCTCGACTCACCCATGAGAAAGCCATAATGCCATAATCTTGTTTGAACCATGTGATTTAGAGGGATCAATGTTGGTATGCCAGCGAATATTGTGTGTACTGTTGTTTGTAAATATATGATTATTGCCATTATGAGTGACCATACAGTTGTGTTCCATCTACGTTATATTGCATAAGTACCGTGATATATTGGTAAGTGCAAACTTCGGAAATTATAGCGTGGGGCCTGAGCCGGGGCCGCCGTTTCACCTACCGGGGGTGCCGGATTTTTCCGGAGGGGGCCAATTTTTTTGCCGGATTTTGGCGCGTTTAGGCGTTTATCTTTTTCGACAGGGGGCTTTGAGCCGGGGGTACCCGAATTTTCGCCTGGGGAAAGGAGCCAGGGATACATCCGTTTTGCCGGGGGCAGCCGAAAACGCCGGGCCCCCCACTTTGAACTAGCCAGATATATATCACCAATACTGTAATACCAAAACTGCACATACATCATCGTATCGTAAAAGTATTAATGACATGTCTCTCGTCGCTTTGTTATTATATTTCTGATATGAAAGTCGACTGGTTGTTGTAACGTATATAATCACATTTCAGCTACCAATAATTATACTTGGTGCACGTTTGTTACTGTACTATATCGTTTTCATTATTTCCTACATTCGTTAATACAGTACTTGCCACAATATTGACTGTCGTCTTACAGGCCAACAGCGAGTGAACAAAAACAAACTATAAAATTTCAAAATAGAATTTTATTTTCCCACTACCAAATCTAGAGCGAGCAGCGGTCAATTGTGGTGAGTACTGTACACCAGAGATAGAACCTGGTCACTATATAGCTAATTGCAAGCAAATTCGAAGTAGTTACATACGAACATGATGTGAATAACACATCCGCAGTGCCGTCCAAGCTTTAACGCACTTCTGGTCAAAATTTCAATGCTATCTAGAGCAATCGCCCTCGGAAAGCCTGGTTTACACTGACTTCTTCGAACTAAGAGAGTTGGCATTTTTCTATTCTCCAGGAAAAAAAGCCTGCCCCGATTTTAGTCGATTAACAAATTTTGGCTTCGACCTGGCAAAATATTTCGTTTTACGTGGTAAAAATACCTCCGGTTGACATAAAACCTTAACATTAAATCTTTTACAAAAATCCGTTTTTGAAGTAGAGAATTTCGTTAATTTGAAAAGTTTGTTTTAATATAGACGGCTTGCACTTGTTTTCGATGTCATTTAACTATTTTAGTGTTTTTCGCGCAATCAGTTTTGAAACTTTTTACATTTCGACCGGCCACTTCTCCCAATTCACGCCCCCAATTCCGAACCGAAAAAGGCGGTTCATACCTTTCTGACAAAATTTTACAGGAATTGGGAAGTTAATTATGTGCCCTTGCATTTCCACTGCCGTGCCTCTGCACAAGAGCATAGCAGACAAAGAAGAAGACAAAAAACGGTGTCGGCATATGGTCACACATACAGACGTGAGCCAAAATGACCCGGTTCCATCTCTGAAGTACTATTGCCGCATGAATTGACAGATTGTTTCAATTACCTCGTCACGCAGCGCGCGAGCAGACATCAATTTTCGTCTCAATTATTTTGCATTACTTGTCGTCCTTTTGTGTTATGGGTTGATGCATTACGCTTGGGATAATATTAATTGGTACATAGCAGTTATCAAATACGAACCAAAGAAAACACTTGACGTGAGTAGGCTTCCAAATCCATCCCGAACACTAAGAACATAACGGCGATAGGATTAAACACCATCCGTTTAGTACGACATGTCAAGATCTTGTTAAAATCCACCAAGATTAGTAAATAATTATTATAAAAATTATGGTCTTTCACAGGAGACCAGTATTTTTTACGATTCGACCAAAATTCGCGGACTAGGAGCGAGCTAACCGAAATTGTAGTATCAAACCAGACGTCGTGCTGTATCGACATTATTTATACATTACTCTAATGTTTCATATATAGTTTTTTAATATTTTCCAGTCGCTAAGCTACCGTTTTAGCTTTTGCACTCTGATCAACGTCCACTCATTCAGTTTGCGCACTTGGAAAAAACTCGATCAAAATTATGCTGTCTGGAGTATTGCAACTCCTTGTATTCAAGAATCTAACTACACCGGCGGGCCAAACGCACCCAACCGTTAGCCTACCGGTAGAAAATTCCACCACATTTTATAACTCAGCAAAACTGGTATTACACAGAAGGGTTAATTAGTCAGAAGGGGACATGAGCAGCCATTTTCGCTCTTCTCGGCGAGACAAGCTGGGCCGTAACACTCATAGGCTCTTAACATAAAAAACAAGCTGAAATAGGACGGAGACTGTTTGAGGCCAGGTCAAATAAGAGATTTAGTGCACACATATTGGTTTAGGTAATGACCTTTTTATATGGATTTTAAAGGTGCACTTTTGTCGAACCCCGGTAAGATTTTTTATTAGCTGAAATTAATGTACCTAACATTCCCAAGATTTTCGCGCATGGAACAACTATATTAACGTTTCAATCACTTTGGACGAATATTCGCACTCTGCCAATGCTTCTTATTTGCAACCCAACCCATCTGTACTCGAGACTCGGACGAGATTTAGTTTCGTTTTAAATTCGCCGAAGTGCTTCTGATTCCCGAGGTCGCAAGTGAAGTCATAAAACAACCGCTATGATCACAGAACATTTTTACAGCCTTGAGTTAAAAACCCGAGGATGAATAATTTTTGAGTCGACGTCGTTAACCAATTTTTTTCTTAACTTATAGCCAGTACCTGTCGATTCTTAGTTCTATTGACATATTCATAGAACAAGATCATTATTTCTAATTTGCGCTTTGAAACTTTCACACTGAAGCTGTGAATTAGCATCTATATTGATGTACATATTTACTCTGGCCTTTCCGAAAGACCAAAATTTTATCTGGGGGTTTGACTTGAAACTAAAAATACCTAGGGAAATTTCTTTCCAGTTTACCTGTGGATATATCCACCAAGTTTAAATGGGGGAAACAGCACTCACAAGTGGGGTTTTGTAAATGTATTTTTTCGTATTTTTCATGTATATGCAACCTGTATATAGTTGTTTGTGTTGCATATTAGTTATTTACGTACTGAAAATACGTATTTCCGCGAACGCGTTTCATTTTACTTATGATTTTGTCATAAATAATCGAAATATAAGGAGTAGCATTGAGTTTTTGTTATAACCGTTTTTGTCACGAGGATCGTTTTGGTGTCACATCAAAATACCTGGGGGTACTGGGGATTGACATAAAGGAAAGCCAAAATGTTGCTGTGGGGGCACTTTCTGTGGAGAGGCCAGCTAGTACAGGAATCGTAACAAAACTATAAAACTGCCGACACACAATTTGTTAAATTTTGGATATTTTGAACCGCATACATAGGTTTTTAATATAGAGTTGTAAAAGATTTAACTTAATAAAGAAACTAAAACGTTGTCGGGTCCACATGGAGCAAAACCGCACTCAATTTTATGACTAGACTGAGAATAGAGCCGCTTCGATTACCGAAATTCATAGACTCATTCGTAGTAGTCGAACATTCCGATCAATTACATTGCACAATAATGTTAGGTGACTTTATTTTTTGTCTCCATTGCACATCATAGAAGGCATAACTGCACAGTATCGGCGGTCCGACTTGCTTATATCTCATCGTACTTAAAGAAATATCGAGTATACCTATTGTTTTACTGATGGCCTGTGTATGAAGTACGTTCTGACGCCGGAACGTATATGAGTAATTGCAGTCTGAGTATACCGATGGGAGAATGCGCCATAGATTTTCAGGCCAAATTCTATGAATTTAAAAAGTCAACGGAAAAGTTACTGAAGGAAAATGTTAGAAATAATAATACCAAAAATTTCCCGCATGTCTTATTGTGTATTTTGCAAAATGTTGAACAAAATATGCCGCGACGGTGAACTAAACCTAGATCGTTTCGGTAAAAGCCTTATGATTGCGTTAGCAACAATGCTGGAGCTGTTGCTTGGTCCCTTATGGAACCTCACAAAGCGAGATAACAACAACGCACGTGTAATGGCACGCCGCACGACAATCTGAGCATACGAAATTTGTTCGCAGATAGAAAGAAGCTAAAATGTGCAGCTTTGTGAACAAACTCCAGAAAGAGGAAAAGATTTTAATTAACCTTTATAGGAATGGACCGACAGTATGTTCAGATAACCGCCCACTGCCCAGCTAAGAGATCACAGATCAGTAGGGCAGATCAGACTTTGTTTGGCTAGTACCAAAAATGAAGTACCTCGACACGTTTTGACAACATTCCAAAGATTTTTTGAGGAAAGAAATGCTAATTTAGGCAATGATATACTTACTGTAGTCAAGGAAGTATATCCAATGCATCTATAGATTTATTTGCAGCACTGGCATGTCAACAAGTCTATATATTTTGAGAAGTATATACTTGGTTGATCGGGTTGGTAAAATGGGTTCTATAGTCTAAGCACATTTTTCTAACCCGTTTAATAATAACATATCTTGAGTAAAAATTATGCCTTATGTAAATTATTCCGTTAACAACGGTAGTCGCGAGATTATGAACTGCAAATAAGCTACCTGCAGTCTACGAACAGCACAGATTATATGATTTAACAACAGGCCACTGATTCCGATAGTAATTCATTAAAAGAATGTCTGGTGGGAAAATATCCAAAATGCCTCGTTTAGTAACGACGTTATTGTACCATTAGCGCCCTTCGGCTAAAGCAGCACTAAGAAGCAAATTATATTATAACATATAATCGTCTCTCTGAACGAGGACTGGCATATATGACTTTACGTTGAAAGGACGTGTCCAGATTACTTCGCTTAACCTAAGACTACTAGTAACTCTATCGAGATCGCAAACGTAGTGAAACATAGGTACACCTACGCCTTTTGCGTGCACAGCCAATCAGCTCTCGATAACATACGTCGATATGCTATATGTGGATATCACACAATACCGCACAAGTTAGAGCAAAACTAACACCGTCAATAAGTTTCCCATGCCCCAAAACACAAAGTGCAAGCTATCAACCTCTCAAGACGTAACAGTAAAACTAAGAATTTTGGACCACTGAACCAAGGCAGCACCATACACCCGTAGAACCATGGGTGACAGTAAAGCCAATACCGGCAATGACTTTTACATGCCCAAAAACCCCCAAGTAAAACCTTTCAGCCACCCAGGAAGTCAGAACAGATTTTCGAATTTTGGGCTGGGGAACCATTGGGGCACCATGCCTCCAACCATGTAACTCTAGAACCAGAGCCTTAATCGAAAAACAAAAAAGAGACATCGGCATTTATTTTACTACGAAATAAAAATTCGAATGTTAGGATAAAAATAAACTTAATTCCATGAGGTTTACTAAAATGATTTGAAAAACCCCCAAAGTCTGACCTCTGACCCGAACCATTATACCTTTATACCTCCGTATCCATGAGTCAGCGAGCAAAACCAGCACTGGCAATGAGTTTCCCATGGAAGAAAACCTCCAGGTAAAACTTATCAGCCGCCCAAGACGTCAGAACAAATTTTCAAATTTTGGGTCGAGGAACATTGCGACGCTATGCCCCCATACCTCAAACCCCATAAATCCAGAACCGGAGCCTTCATCGAAAAACAAAAAAGTGACATCGGCATTTATCATTTTACTATCAAATAAACCATCCAGAGAAAAAATCCAAAGTTAAACAAATTTAAGAAATAACCTTGCTTCCGTGAAGGGTACTAAATGGGGTAAAATGGACCTAAAACCACCACATTTTGACCCCTGACCCCGGGACCAGATCCCAAATCAAAAAACGCTCGGGATGTACACGGTAAATTGACTATGCCGATTCGAATGAGCCTAAGATCATGAAAATCAGTTAAGGCGCTCCCGAGTTATGGCAGATCGCACACACACACAGACGGAATTTAAAACAGTTCACCCCTGCATAATACAATCTCCACTACGTTCTAATTATATACTTGGATGCACTGACTGCGCCGCTAGTTTGCTTCGAATAAGTTCAGTATTGCATACTACATAATAGTATCACCAACACGGAATATTTTACCCGGAGACATAAAGCACGATAATATTGCTTGGAACCTGGGGTGCGGAAGTTTGACATGAGCACGAATATGGAGCTATATCCCGCCCGGTTAAACTACTTCAACGTAAAGCGCTAACATTTTGAATCGCCTCTGAAATATAGCTGATGAATTTATGACTAAGGAATAACTGTGTACCATAAAGTCTTCGATAGATATTTCTGTTGACTACAAAACACCACAATGATTATGAAAAGAGTGAGCTCAGTATGCTATGAAAATACGTAATGCAACGATGATATAAAAATTACCTCACTTACCCCAATAACATGCTTAGCTCCAGCTCTTGCTGCAAACATTGCTAGAATACCAGTGCCACTGCCAATATCAAGCACTACTTTATCACGAAACAGGTGTTTGTTGTGGTACACCGCGTTGCGATACGTCATCGTACGAACCTCATCTTTTAACATTTCCTGTATTAAAATTACAAATTCCGTCCAAATTTACAAATATGGCCAATGTGAATATTTTCTCCACTCGTTCCACTCAATATACTTACAATGCAACAGTCCTATTAACCACTAACCCTTTGAACCGACTTTATACTACAACATGGTTTGGTCATTTGGTTATAACTATAGAGAACAAGCAAAATTAGGGTCTTGTCGAAGCCAAGTTTTAGAATAACAAATAATGAGTGTATCAGTTTATACGATTTGTTTTGCGCAGCACAATTCGCGATCAACAGAACGTCGAAGCTATTAGCCAAACACGTATTCGGTGAAAAAGCTTTTTATGTAGCTACGTAACTACCGTTGTACCAACCCACCCCACATAACTACACGATGCATAATTCCATGTACAAAAAAGCCCAGTTTCAACTGGCACGTAGTTTCAACTGTTGTAGTGATACGACGTTTTTGGTGCATTTAAGTGTCAAGGGATCATTTTAAACGCCAAGAAAATCAAGTCGTAGAACATAGATAAATACCATAGCAACGTATTACACGAAGACAGAGTTTCAATCGCTGATCAAATAATGTGACTACAATACAAAACTCTCGAAAATTTCTAAATGTTGCTGACCTCTCCACAGGACCAAATTTTACTTTGGGGAGATGGAGCTGCCCCCAACACGCACCTGTAGGGTGAAGCAAATACCTGGGAGGAATTTCTACCGAAGTTAGCTGGTGTAACACCGTGCCCCCAAGAACATTGAGTTCCTGCATACGCATTTTATCCTGTGCGTCATGGGTTTAAGACAAGCATATTTTTTGTTGCGTATTTATCTACTGAAAATGTTTATTTACTATAAATTTTGCAAAGGACAGTCGAATATAAGCAATATTATTGAGATCTGTTACAACCGTTTTTTGTGGGGACAATCATTTTTGATGTCAGATCTAAATACATGGGGCTGCTGCGAGTTCACCAGGGTCAAAGCAAAATTTACTTGGAGACACGGCTTGGGAAAGAGCCAAAATCCAGGCCCCCTATGTAGAGTGGTCAGCAAAAAAGAATACAATGTCAAACTTAGGTGCAGAATTCAACGAACTCTTCATTAAATCTTATGTCAGGCGTATATGGCTTAAAAATAAAAATGCTAATTTGCAAATCTAACCTCGTGAATACCAAAATGGGCATACGAATCGAAGTAATAATCTTTGCTTGTCATATCACCAGGAGCAACATTTGCAGAATTGCTACTTACATCTATGCAAGTAGTATCACCAATTGCACAGGATAAACTCCCATTAAGAGCATACGACGGGTGCTCAGTAGCACTATCAGTGGGCACTGTTGACGTAGACGGTGGTGGTAGTATTGTATCGGAATCTAACACCGAAGTCTTCTTGGGTGACACAGATATTACCTCATCGTTTACTCCCATAATTGTGGGTCCATTTATTGCGGCTTCCTGATAAACTTCAGCACCAGTATAAGAATTCATCGGAACCTAAACATGCAAACATAGAAAAACCTGCACTGCACATGTAGATTGATAAAAACAATTAAAAACGATATTGTTACATCTATGTTCCTGGTTGCTCAACGCCGCCGACAGCAAGCGTTAATTTCCATGCGCACCAATAAAGTTTTCCGATAGCCACGTGCCTCCATGATTCCGTGCACTAAACCACTGTTCTCACTACAGCGGAGGAGCACACGCCTCCCTCAGGAATTACAATAGCTCCCACATGCAAATTCTGGCTTGCGTCCAGGTCAACGCCCATCACTGACCAGCATTTTCCGGTAACACCCAAAATGATCGTCCTGACAAAACCTTATACTCCTACTTAGATTTCTATTGGTGACAAATTCCTTAGTAAGACGAGATGCGGCCTACCGGTCTTATCAATCAAGTGGAAAAAATTTATGAAGGAATAAAGGTTATATGTAGGGTTGGGCCAGATATCCGGTACCGGTGACCGGCCGGATATTTTGACTATCCGGTGACCGGTCGGTACAGAAATTATCCGGCCGGATAACCATTTTAATAGTATTCGCAAGATTTTCAGATTAACTCTGCTGGTGCGGACAAAAAATCTTAGTAAACGAATAGAAGAAAGCATACCGATGATTTGATGTCTCTTTGGGATCAGTCACTACTTTTTGGGATTTTATAACTTCGTTCGCAGCTAATTGAAGCGTATGCGCATAACAGGGAATTCTAATATAGCCGATGTTAGCTATAGCTTTCGTAATGTTAGGAGCATTGTCTGTCACAAACGCATGTCATAGTGCGCTTCAATTTGAATCTTATGATTGCCAATAAGCTCAGCAAACAGATCTGAGTGCTCCTTGTTTATTTCTTACCGGCCCAACCCCAGTTATATGGCGTTCAAACGTGATAAAACGCTTCTAACGTAGCTCGTAATATATTGCCAACCTATTGTTATTCTGGTTCTCATTATCTATATATACGGGAACCCAGTACGCTTAATGGCACGACAAAAATTCTTTCCACTATACACTACACACTGAGTATTCCAAATATACACGTTGCGCACTAAGTGTTATTCAATTCCGGCACACGTTCTCTTGCCGCGAATTTGCGTACTAAATGTTATCTATTGGTACTCCTTGCAAGAAAATTGTTCTATGTATATCTACTTAGAAGTAGTTGTGCTTAATTGAAATACGCTGTAACAAACCGAGCACATATCAATAAATACAGCATCTTTTTAAACAGAAAGGTGAATGCGAAAGATTTTCGGGCTCGCCTAGAATTTCGGCGTTTCAGATATGTAAATCACCCCCCTATTTGGAGGAGCAAAGTGGTTATAAAAATCAATACTAACGCTTCGTATTTCAGGATTACATAATTTTTCGGCTACCAATTTCCCGTTTTTCCCGCTTTTCAAGGTCAAATTTCCCGTTTTTGCAAAGCTTTTAACGTTCAACATGTAAAATGACCCAAAAATTCCAAAAATATATAGCTCTGTGGCCATATAAGTACAATTAAACTGAGGAAATATGCCAAGATTTTGTTTGTATAAAATTAAATGTTTGTACAAAACATAAAAAAATTGTTTGTGGTTGCCAGGTTTGTCTTCGATAAAGGGAATGTGCACAGCGGTAACAATACGAACAAATAATTGTTTTTCAGAATTCGGGGATTCTTTTTCTTAGCGATTCCAATTTTCGACATCAAATTTCCCCTGTTTCCGCCACACTATTTCTCAAAAGAAACAAAAGAATAATGTAGAAAAAGCCCCATTTTAACGGTTTAAATATTACATTTTAAGATATTCGTTAATAAACATTGATTATATGGGCTGGTCACTAGACAAAGGTTTTCGGAGCTGCTGAAAACGA
The DNA here is from genome assembly GCA_030248225.1 of Trileptium ribeirensis. Lineage (NCBI taxonomy): Eukaryota > Metazoa > Nematoda > Enoplea > Enoplida > Thoracostomopsidae > Trileptium > Trileptium ribeirensis. The sequence continues at coordinate 1,810 of JASANE010018700.1, read as the reverse complement.
TTAAGTGATTCATACGAATGTATTTTTATGTAACCGATGTTCCTTTTTTACAGTGTCCCCTGAGATCTCCCACAACCCACTGAACCATGCCTGATTTCATAGTTGTTAATGTAATGCTGCAATTTATTGCGTATGTGATTACGAAATTTTTCGAGGAAGCTTTTCGAAAAAAACGGTAAGATTCATTCGAATAAATGTGTACCCGATGTACCCTTTTCGAAATGGTACATTATCTGTTCACCATTCCGTCTCACCATAAAATTTACTGCATATATCACCTGAAACCTGTCACCCTCACTCATTGAATCATGCAGGATTTCGTTGTTTTTAATGTGATGCCATAATTTGTTGTATCTGGGATTATGAAAGTTTTCGTAGATGCTGAAAACGATTAAGAGGTTTATCCCAATTTATTTGTGACCGGTGCATGTACTCTTTATGAAAAGGTACTGAATCACATGGAACCCCGCGCCCTCTCAATGAACCATGCATGATTTAGTAGTGTTCAATCTTATGCTATAATTTGTAACATCTGTGATTATAAAGGTTTCGAAGTCACTGAAAATGATATTGGTTCATTTTGAATGTATCTGTTACTGATGTACCCTTTTTGGAACAGTATTGTAAACGATGGGACCTCCCCACCCCACTAAACCATACATGATTTCGTAATTTTCAATCTACAAATTAGAATAATTCCTTAACTTAAAAAGAAATGGAAAAAGGAAGAATGTCCATAATCTTTGAAAAAAATAACTTAGTCTCATCTTTAAAATCGGCTTGAAAAATCATATTTGTCCAATTTTTGCGTTTGTTATAAAACGTAAAATCCCACATCGTTACGGACGCCTAATTATGAGGGTTTTCGAGGATGCTGAAATCGTTTAAGTTATTCGAATGCTTTGCCACCGATGTATTCTCTTTGGACAGAGTTCTGTCTCATGGACCCCCGTACAACCAGGCATGATTTCGTGGTTTTCACACATATTGGATGCTAGCACAAAAAATTTAACGTCAAGGCTTTCTATAATATTGTTGTTGATTTAAACAAGGTATCTGAAAGTCTCTGCCCAACTCACAGGTTACCTTCGAGTTTAACTTCGGAGGAGGTGCATTAATTATATTATGAATTTTGGGTACGCTACGATCTTATTTAGCAAAACAGTTGCACGAAAAAGTTTCATTTTATAACGAATAGCAGAAAAGAACTGTGGCTCAACACCCATATTAAATTAAATCTGATCCGTTTGAATGGATTACCATAAGCGACTCAAAATACTCAAAGCAGGCCACATAACTAAATGCTACGGTTTCTTCAAACCATTTTCATGCTACATTAACCTGAAAACCGAAAGCTCCTGTAGTATCAAGATTACGAGGACTAAGAGTATCTTTAAAGATGGAGTGTAATGAGTTGTGATTAAGTGCGATAAAATCTTGGTATTTCCGTAGGAGACCATGTACTTCCCGATTTTTGCGGCTAGTTAAAACAACTCATCACTGGCAATACCAGCACCTGAAATTGTAAGCAGAGCTACCATAGTGCGTGATCTCAGCCATTCAGGAACGTATTCCGAATCCCAACTTTCCTGTAATTCCCGAAATACACGAAAACGATAATAATCTCCACAATCGCTCGAGCTATATTGGTGCGTTTGGTCTCATTCTATAAAGTAATTCACCCTCTATTTAGCTGCAAATAAAATACTGCGTTTTTGCTGTATGGTTAGGTCAAAAATAATTTTTCAATTGCAACATGAGGCACAAAATAGACGAAAACGGTAATATCTTTTCTAGCTAAACCTATATA
>JASANE010018698.1:0-29205 GCA_030248225.1 Trileptium ribeirensis | reverse complement strand
TTTGGTTACCGCTTGCTCATAATACTGAAATACAGATTTTGTATGTTCTGGGGAAAACGTCTCAAAAAGGTACACTATTTTAGAATTATTTTTGATATTATCAGCTTATCTTGGAGATCCAAAAAGACAATTAATATTAAGTTTAGAAGAGCGCGGTTCTCACAACAGTCGCGGCCGAATGCGCATAAATTTTTTTGGCTGTCTGTCTCATATGTAACTCATCAAACTGTTAACAGAATTTCGCAAATTTTTTGGGCACGTCATAAAACCCAGCTGGTTTGTGCTGGCGCTGTCCCAATGATTTCATGTCCAAAATCGCACAAAACCGACACCAATATTGAAATCATTGCAATATTGGTCATAATACAAGATAGCCCAACACTATGAGGTATAAATCTACCCACACGAGCCGCATGGGAACCACAGTGCAGAATTTTTTCCTCCACAGCTACTCTTGAACTGTGTAGATTAAATTCTGAAAGTTCCAACTGTTATGATTAAGTGGACATCTTGCGTATTAGAGAAGTGCGGTGCATATATTGTTATTTAAACGTTAAACAGCGTTGTTTCAATGTTATAAACCTTGATTTAATATGTTGTTACCATTTCATTGTACGCTACAAGGGTGTAAGAAAGCTGTTTTTGAACCAATAATAAAACTTCGACATTATAAAATTGGTTATCCTCAGAAGCATAAAAATAGTATAAAGGTTTCCAGGACGCTGGATACGTTAAATTAATTGTATTTGAGCACTGTCTATTTAATATGGTAAACAGTAGATTGTACAACGTGAAATATACCTGTTCAAATTTGATTTACTTGAGAGATTTGAACTGTGAAGTTAGAAATATTCCGTCTTTATGATCATGGAAGATGCAAACACATCACATCCTATAGTTTATAAAGTTATTATGATGTAAATGGCCGTCACGCCAAACAAATGTTTTAGCGTAGATTAGCCATACTCATCGTTTCTCTAGGTACGAAATCAACAACACTGGCTCTGTCAGAAATGACTGTCGGATTTCTTATGAAGATCGAATACTTCTGAAACAATAACTGCCAACAGCAGAATTTTCGCACGCATTTCGTACAGTTTCGAACAACATTAATAGTTTTTTTTAATTTTTCACTTTCACACTGATTACAACTACCGGGCACATATATTGAACGCTGTTCGAACAAATTTTAAGCGAATGTGGAACAATATATTGCCCAAAGATCGAGCAACGGTAAATTGTAGAAGAGACACTTAGTCTAAAATTTTCTTTGTATGCTAAAAATTCACAAGTTACGTAAAATATGTATTAACTAGTAGTTTGTCTTATCGTCAAAGTGGTGAATTACGACTGTTGACTATGTAATTCAGAGAGATAAGCATAGCTATATTGAGGATTCAATTACAAAATGAGCCACCAAATACCAGCCACGTTGCTGGAATCGTTGAGAAGACATACCGATTACTGTGCTCACGTTTACTTTAATGCTTATTAATTTTGCTCTATAACATGAGGCTAAAAACACCTACATAGCTCGAGCGGTTGAAGCGATATTGCCATTTTCGTGTATTTTAGGTCCCATAAGCCCATTTAAAATGCATTTGTCACCCCATATTGTTGCGTATGTAATGACATTTGAAGCTACATAGAGGATGAATTACACTACAAAATGAGACCAAAAAACCTATATAACTCAAGCGGTTGAAGAGATATTACCATTTCGTGTATTTTGGGTCCCATGGGCCCATTGAAAAACCCTTTTTGACACTATTCTGCATCAAAGTAAATACAAAAACAGTACACTATTTGAAGCTACATAGAGGATGAATTGATCAACAGAACGAGACCAAATACACTCATATTGCTCATGCTATTGCGCCGATATTACCATTTTGGTGTATTTTGGCCTTCATGTGCCCATTTTGGAACCTACTTTTAACGCAAATGCAGCATGCTAAGAGAACCGCGTAGCAAAGCAATTCGCATTTATAGAGACTTGTTTGCTCTACAATATGAGCCAATTTAAACCATGATGTCTACACAATAGTCCAGTTACGTTATATAGCGTGATTTTGGGCCCCTACGAGACCCGACTCCGTTTTTGGCCAGTTTTTTCGGTGGCGGGGAAGATGTTGGAATTGGACTTCGTGCCTAGCTAACGGGGACAAATAGAGATTTCAAGCTTTCAAATAAGTTGTCGCGCGAGTCAATTTGACCAGCCAATGCTGTCTTTTGCGCCTCACCCCCCCAAAAAAAACCCCCGGAAACGGACACCGTCGAAATTTACTATTCTGGCTAGTGATCGGTTCGCTCGTTTCACTTGTTCACTCAGAATTTTCCAATATTCAGGTTACAAACCAATCACAGCCACGCAAATCTCAGAGGCTAATTATTAACAGTTTTAACGCTTTACATTGAAAACTAACGCTTAAATGGTTTAGCGGTAACAAGATTTAATCGAAAGGTGTCTCCCAATTTTCCCCAGTGACACAATAAATTGTTCAGACATAATTCTAACTGACATACACAACTTTCACATCTTATGTAGCAACGGGTTTTACTAAAATCAAGATTATTCAATACTAAGAGGAAGCTTTGATTATATAATACACATACCACCAGGAAATAGTTCGTTTATGCCAATGCCAATAAGCCGACCCCAAGCTGCTCCGACTAGTAAACTTGGAATAAACAAACCACTTGGAACAGATACGCCATAAGTCCACACGGCAAGAAAAAATTGAACCACAGCAAAAATAGCGATAGACAGCGCGCTGAAGTACAAAAAGATACAATTTAGTTAGTACTGTATTGACAAGTTAGAAAACAAGTTACGCATGTTATGCCACCATAAAATAAGAATCCATGCTAAGGTATTCAATACAGTTAGCATTTTCACAACGATTTATGTTTAAACAGGGAATGGTTTCTACAAAAGTCCAAATGGAGGGAACCTCGTAAGTAGCGCCACAACTTGCCAATCGGAAAAGTGGGGTGATTAAAAAATGATATTTTCACAATTTTTCTAAAACCGAAATCTGGAAAAACTATGTTATTGCCAAACAGGATTTCTGAGTACAGGACCTATAAAGCTCCTGTTCAAATTTTACAATGAGTTAAAATCGAGCAGCGCAGAAAACCGCCCGCCACCTAATTTGTAGAAGTGAGGTTGTTGATAAGCGAAACAATCTTGAGCGGTAAATGAAGATACCGTTTATGTTGAGTATATCATTGAATTACTAAGCGTGTTCAAAATTATATTAAAACGAATAGCGTATAATAAGCTGGAAGTCTGTCTATTAGTTTGATCATTGATAATGTTAGTTTGTTCTATCGTTCCAATGATTGTAATTATTGAAGTTTACGGCTTGGATTTGAAATTGCACCTCACTGAAATGATTTATATATGAAGATTTCAATAGCACCAAGGATTGGACGCGTAGTGCGAGAAATCCCACGATAGTTTAGTTTCAATGTTTTATGTTTTCCTAATTTTTGTTCGCGAATAAAAGTAACTGCTATGCAGCTGCAACTACTACTACATCATTATTGTATATAGAACTAAACATTTCGACTTACCATAGGCAAGAGCGTAGCGAGGAATTATGAAGGGGGTCGCGGCCAACAGTGGGTACCTAAAGGGGGAGGGCGGGTTCAGAAATGTGAAAGCAGGGACCAGGAGGGCATGTCATTCAGTGATGCACATTTTTACGAGCCAACCCTGTACGAAAGAAAAAAGTTTCAATGAAATTGCATTTCCTAGCTCGGAATAAGAATTGGTATATTATGTACGCCGTAAACAAGTTAAAAATGCAACTGTTGCTAAAATAACGAATTTTTATACGAAAATGTGAAGTTTGGTCAAAAATACGGTTGAAAGTAATTGTTTTCTAGTGCGAGAGAGGCTAGTTTTAGGACAATTTCCGACATGATTTTCAACCGGAATCATTCAAAAAAAATTTTGTTTGAGGTTGAACCAAAAGGGGCAAGGGGGGTCGCGACCCCCGACACCCCCCTGGCTACGCCCTTGACCATAGGTACCCCAAGTTCATGCACCCGGGTAAACGTCGCCGCGACGCAGTTTATATCCACAGGTACTTTCATACGTGCCTAAAACACCAAAATTTTCTGGTCTTTCCGTTATGCGGTTGGGAGATCCTTCAATTGGGTCATTCTGCCACCCCAGTCGTCAAAATCCCATGTGTGTTCACCCCTCCAGAAAATCCTCCATATTTGATATTGATTCACAACACGCAAAAATAAAAATAAGAAGCGGATTTACCCTTTTACTATCCTTTGGGGATTTTAATAACGCAGGTTCGACAACTAGTAACACCATCAGTGCTAAAACTGAGTACTAATAGCCAAGTTTATATCCACAGCTACTTTCATACGTGACTAAAACACCAAATTTTTATGGTTTTTCCGTTACACATTTTTTTCGGCTATCGCAATGATGATAAATTCTGGCTTTGCTAGATACTTTCCTACGCGATAAAAATTACCAAATTTTTCAGATGGAATAAAAAATATGCGGCTTTTCCTATCCCTTTTTTGGCTAAAAGTCCCTTTAAATTTCTACTTGTGGAGCTCAAATTTCTGCCTTTTATGCTAAATCACACAGTTTTTGCTAATTTCTGACAAATGGAGTACTTTATATGCCCAGAGTTCTACTGGAGCTTCCAGATGTAAGAATCGCCCCGCAGACGTTTACCATTCTCCCCAGTTCCAAACTGGAGGGACTCCGAGGCCGAGAGCACCGGTATAATTTTGGCAGTTTGGGGAAGCCAGTATACTATCATGCTTATTACATATTATAATTCAACCGCAACATGCAACTTGATATTGGATTTTCAAACGTAATATACAGCTACGACGATTGCCGAAATCACAGGCATAGGTTTTAAAACCACTATTACGCTTATTATCCAAACAGAAAATACTTTATCTATCAGCATTAAGCATTATTAGACAAATAATATTATTAGACTGTGCTGTTGTATTAAACTAGTTCAACATTAAGCTGTTGCACCAACCTGTAAATATCACTAACATCATGGAATAATTTGACAACTGCTTGTTCCGGTGTAGACATGAAAAGCGCTGCAATCGTGCTATAGTAGCCATCACCGCACATCACTTGTATAGGAAAGTCGGTTACTAATTGACGCTCAACAGGCGCGCAATCAGCGATTGTGATAATAAGTAAATACGCTGAGCAGCAGGATACAATGGCAACAATGAGGGCTTCGAGACCTTTGAGCAGTTTTGTATGAATGTAACGAATGCGAAATATTGTAAGACGATAGTTGATGTAGTTAAACGCAGCACCAGATAGGCCACCAACCACGCCAATGAGGATAATAATCAGAAATAAAACAAAATTATACGTGTAGACTTGGTCGTCAAAAACGCCGAAATTGACAAGTCCTAAATGGAAATTAATAAAACATTAATATCACAAACTAACCGTAGTTGCGGTTCCGGCTAATCTTGGCTGGAGCCGAAGTTTCAGGTTTATGTATAAAAGATATGTGCATGGCGAAATTTGTAAAGAAAGTTTTCCATTTTCGAAATAAAATTCGCTGTGCAAACAAAACCTAAGTTCAACGCTATTCTTGGAGCGGACCATCTTAACTTTAGGGGCCGAAGTATAATGCATGCCATTCCGTTCTCGATATACTAAATCTAAGCCTAAGCTAAGGTCCCTATATGACCCATGTACTAAGCCTAAGTCGGAAGGCTGCTGCCGCCGAACCCCCCGCTCTAAGCGATTCTATTTTCTAACGTTATAACGGCCAGCCCCTAAAGTTGACATGGGCCTTTGGAGCTATGCATATAAGACAAAAACAAGCAACTTTTTTCTTTCTGTGTCAGGTACCGTTGATTAGCTCTTCTAATCCCCCAACGGCCATTTCACGTCCTCTACTAAACAGGACATTAAGCAGAAAGATATAACTCTAGTCAATCATACATATTTATAATTTTTAAAGTACTTCCATTACTTCAAATATTGTTACCAAAATGCATACCGTTTTTCGAGCTACGACCCAAGCGTACCGATTAGCGCCCATCTTGTGACAAATAACAACGGACGAATGACTTTATCAGATAATTCTCATATATTCTGGAACCGGCAACATGAAGTAATCTAGAGTATTTTGCTGAGAACTGTTATTGCATATATCTAAGTACCAAATCGAGGTGAGAAGTTAGGCCTGAAGCCCGGCCTAGACGACCCCAGCCTGGCCGATGTGCCGGGCCTGGCGTGAAAATTTTGTGCCGTGCCGCCGATTTTCACAATAGCCCGAAACTAGGCCTGAAAAGTTTGATAAAAGACAGCTGAACATAAATGCAATACCAACAAATGCGCTACACGCATATTGCATAAAAAGACACACCGTCATAATATTTGCGGCAAAGAACTGTGAATTTGACAACAAAACTAATTGGGTGCCTCCAAGGCAATAAATTCTTCCAGTCGAAAACGCACACTTCGGCAGACTTTTCGAACAATATCAGGCTCCGAAAGGGACAGCTCCTCCGATATAGCCTTTTTCATAAACAAAAGGTTTTGTGTTTTGCGTTTGTGTACCGTCCAATTCAATACTACTCACAGAAAAAAGTCAGGGGGTTTACATTAGGAGAACGAGCAGGTCATTCGACAGGGCCCCGGCGATCCAGCAACGGTCAGTGAAGGTTTCGACCAACCAACGACGCACACCCATTGCAAGATGAAGAGGCGTGCCATCCTGCATAAGATGAAGCCTGCCAATATTTGGTAACTGTTGAATATTCGTATACAATTCATTTTGCAGCTTCATTACATAATTGTCTGCATTCACAGTACCATCGAAAAGAACGGCCCAAGAAATCCAATGGATCACATACCGACCCATACTGTCAGACCAGTAGCATTCTTGTGTGTTCGTAGTGTTATGAGGGTTTTCTGCATTCCAATATAGACAATTATTATTCCGGTTAACGTTATTCAGTATGAAATTGCTTTGGTCGGACCAAATGACTTTGTCACCTAACTCTGAATCATCGTCGCGTCGCTGTAGCTATTTTCCACAAAGTTCTGCACTGCGATCATAACCATCCTCATTCACAGCATAAATTAACGCCGGTCTAAATGGTTTTAGACCCAGACTTTTAACAATTCGGAACACAGTCGATTTGCTGATATCGGGTTCAGCAGTACAACGGCAAATTGACTTTGTCGAACTACTGTCAAAATGATAGGAAATATCAGCTTTCGCAATTACCAGATGACGTCAGTGGTTCCCATTTCGGCTAAAGACAGCTACGGAACCTGTTACATCAAACCTTATTTCATCATTGAAGCGATAGTTGTACGATAATGGGAGTTGTGCAGACTAATGCCGGGACCATTATCGAACAACTTCACGGCTATTTTGGTTAACTCAATACAGTCTTACTGCGGTTATTCGATCAGCCAAATTAAGTCGACTAGCAGACATTTTGTTATACGGAGATATGTAATTATGTTCGGTTATAATTACTGAATGTATGAGGGTTGTAAGTATATTACGTTAGTCTCAGCAACGGTATTGAACTTGGTGCGTTACTTATGGGACAACCTATAGAGTACGGTTTTTATCTAGCAGTAGAAGCAAGAATCAGTGGCTAAATGCACCCAGCCCCACTGCTATGGAAAAGCATGGTAATAAAACTCAATTAGGTTATCATGTTATATGACAAGTATTAAAGTACGATTGAAGCCGAGCCGTTGGAGTCATGTTTAATGACATAAATTCTTCAAATTGGCAGTAGTTTCTGTTATTGTATCTTCGCAATAATTAAGCGAACCGGCTTAACACTCAAGAGTAAAATACTTTACATATATTAGGCACCTATTGGACAGTCGCAGCTCATAAACTAATTACGTTTATATGGCATACATGATGACGCTACTCTATCTCAAGGGCCGTAGCCGGGCTCGACGGGGAGGGTGGCAGGAAGGTCCACCAGGGGCGGCGGATGCTAAGAAAAGTTGACGACAACCCTCTCGTCTACGACACATTTTTGCCAATTTTCAGTGGTTACCAAATTTTGCAATATTTCCAGGGGGCGGAGCACCAGAAGGTAGACCAGGACCTCAAGGGGTAGCCCCCCCCCGAGCCCGTTGGCTGATAAAATGATGTTTCTAAACTCAACGGTTTCAACGGAGCATATATGTAATTTAGTATTTAAATTTCAACTTTCCAATGAAGCCGTATGTCGATAATCTAGTTGTTAAACTATTAAACGATTTAAAAACTGCCCGACAGGTTCTCCCAGTGCTATGGTACTACGATATACGCATATACGCTCATAGGGGTATTGTGGGATTACCCCGTTCCGTAGGCGCCTGACACCCCCTCGCCGCGAAAGACCTCCCTCTCACGGTCGGCTGAACGCATCACTCCTGTGGCGCCGAACGCATTCACGCCGAAGGCGCCGCGTCCCCCTTCCAACCGACCGGCTATTTCCCTCCTCCCGGCTCTAGGATCACGACCATGTATGAATATACGATATTAATTTCAAAAAGTTGAACAGCATATTGAAGAAATCTCTGGCCATATGTTAGATTAAGGTATACAGTATATTCAGGATGCCGTTATACCTAGTGTTTTTGACGTATTATTTCTATGCCAAAATTTTTTAAATCATAAGTCATTTTGTAAAATATATTAGTTTTTGAGTGAAATATTAAGGGATTCACTTGAAAGGTCTTTTTGACTTGGCTAGCTCAAATTCAAATGTTGAAACAATAACAGTTCAACTTTATTTGATATTCGGTTTGAAAATATTAATAATTTTAGATATAAGCAAATCTGTTACTTCGGGTTTTTATGGCTAGACCGGGCCTGCTCAGTTTTTATTCGGACCGGGCTTCGTACTTGCTCTTCAAGATTTCTGTCGGGCACACGTCCATCACATTTCAGGGCGGGCCGCACATAAAAATTAGGCCCGTTCACACCTATAGTATCAAAGTCGATTCCCGAGCACTGCAGGTTTGTTCGAATACTGCTAGCTGGCGTTTGCGAAGTTTGCCTTCAACGTTGGCTACGCTTCACAACCACAAAACCGCACCGGTCTTACGCTGGCAAATTGTACATGTCTCTCAATTTTGCTGGTGACCTATCGTTTTCTCCACAGGTTAGTAATAGAGCGCAGTGTCGCAGTAGCTTTTGCGATACCCAAACAAACATCAAAGGCCGTTGCACCGTTATTATGAATTTCACTTACGAGGTATTTGAAGGGTTTAGTCTATTCCAAAGGTGTAGCATATGGTATTACATTGATGTCTACATCAGCTGCACAGCTCGTAACCTGGGTCTTCTTTACACTTATGACTAAACCGACTCTGCCAGCCCTTGCTGTAAGTTTGTCGAGCATGCGCTGTAGGTCGCTGGTCTTGTTTGCAAAGAGTGCGATGGCATCTGCGAATGTGAGGCCCGATAACTTTGTCCCACCAGCAACTTTTATTCAAATTGTACATGTCTCTCAATTTTGCTGGTGACCTATCGTTTTCTCCACAAGTTAGTAAGCGAGCGCAGTGTCGCAGTAGCTTTTGCGATACCCAAACAAACATCAAAGGCCGTTGCACCGTTATTATGAATTTCACTTACGAGGTATTTGAAGGGTTTAGTCTATTCCAAAGGTGTAGCATATAATATTACATTGATGTCTACATCAGCTGCACAGCTCGTAACCTGGGTCTTCTTTACACTTATGACTAAACCGACTCTGCCAGCCCTTGCTGTAAGTTTGTCGAGCATGCGCTGTAGGTCGCTGGTCTTGTTTGCAAAGAGTGCGATGGCATCTGCGAATGTGAGGCCCGATAACTTTGTCCCACCAGCAACATCTATTCAAATTGTACATGTCTCTCAATTTTGCTGGTGACCTATCGTTTTCTCCACAGGTTAGTAATAGAGCGCAGTGTCGCAGTAGCCTTTGCGATACCCAAACAAGCATCAAAGGCCGTTGCACCGTTATTATGAATTTCACTTACGAGGTATTTGAAGGGTTTAGTCTATTCCAAAAGTGTAGCATATAATATTACATTGATGTCTACATCAGCTGCACAGCTCGTAACCTGGGTCTTCTTTACACTTATGACTAAACCGACTCTGCCAGCCCTTGCTGTAAGTTTGTCGAGCATGCGCTGTAGGTCGCTGGTCTTGTTTGCAAAGAGTGCGATGGCATCTGCGAATGTGAGGCCCGATACCTTTGTCCCACCAGCAACATCTATTCTAGTTTCTCCCCAGTTCATGCTCCCAGTAAGGTAAATTTTGGCCTCCCTAAGTTCGTGCCCCAAATACTTTCCTGCTCCACTAAATACTACCGAATTTTTGTCTGATGGGCTAAAAATATGCTAATTTTTCTCTAGTTTGGCTGAAAATACCCAAATTTCTTCTTGTGGAGCCAAAAATCACTAAAAGTTCCCCCTTTTTAATAAACACAATAGTCAAGTGATACACTTCTGGCGTTTTCTGACGGCTACAGTACTCTATGTTCACCCCAGCTCAACTGCGGGACCCACAAATGATCTAGGAATGTCCCCAGGCATTTTCGGCTCCTGCCAACACCGAACTGAGGGACGCCAGCTCATGGCCGTCGGTATAATTATGGTAGTTTAGACAAGCGAGTCTATTCCATCTGAGTCAATGATAGCTGCATTAAGTATCCAATCGATAATAAAATTGAACAGAAATTGTTAGCCAATGGCACCTTGCCGTATGCCGGTTGATACATCAAAGACATTAGAACAACTTCCATACACCCTGCTTTTGTACAAGGTCTTAGCATATATGGCTTACATAACTTGGATTAGTTTGGATGGCACTCCTAATTTCTTCATGATTGCCACTTAGGCTGCCTGTGTACTGAATCGAAGGCAGCTGAAAAATCTACGAAGCTGACAACGAATGGATTCTTGTATTTGCGTCTTCTTTCAATGACATGATGAAGACTGAACACTTCATTGATCCAGCCTCTGTATGAAAGGCATGAGATTCACAAGTTGAGATTTCATGGAAGGCATAATGTGATCTATAAGCACCTTTCCAAGCAATTTTAAAGCTAGATCCAATAAACTAATTCCACGTTAGGTACATTCAGAAGGGTCGCCTTTCTAACAACAGTGGTAACACACTAACAGTATCTCAACCTTTGGCGATTTTTTCGTTTACCCAGCTCTTATAAACGATTTGCGTCAATGCGTTCAGGCCAGATTTACCCCAGTGCTTTCAAGATTCCGGTCAAATTCCGTTATCACCGGGAGCTTTGTTATACTTAAAACGTCTCATCGCTTTTTGAATCTCCTCGATAGATGGTAGGCTTATCTCAATAGCCAGCTCATGGTGTTGTTAAAGGTCCGCATCCGTTAAAGGGTGTTTAGGTAGAGCTCGATATAAAATGTTGCTGAAGTGGTCTAACCATGTGTTGACCTTCACTTCTTTGTTCTCCAGATGAACGACACTCTCGCCACGAATTTACAAGGTTTGCCTTTGCCAAATTTCAGCAATTGAAACAGTTTCCTGAAATCAGAAGCATTTGCATGTTCCATATCACGGGCGACAATGTTCCAATGTTGTTCTAGATCAGACTTCAGAACGATTTTCACCTCACGATCCAATAACTTTTCGCAATCTGCTGGATGAGAACCAAGGTTTTATTTCTTATCAATGGCGTCTTCTTGCTTGACACTTTACCGAGGATATTCATTGAAGAAAAAACAACCACATTTTTGAAGTGCTCCTAGCTTCTTTAAGCTCAATATCATCCATAATGCCAGCTGCTAGCTATGCCTTGACGGAATCTACAAAAGGCTGTCGCTGCTCCAGGATCTTCAGATAATCGACGTTGAGGCGATTAGTAGCGCTGGTTCGTTTTTTATAGAAAATCGAAGCTCATTTTTGCACATACCATCGCCTGATCGCTACAACATTTAGTTCCCCAATACGAACTAGAGTCAATTACAGAATTACGCCAACAAGAACGAACTCAATATAACAATTTTATTGAAGTTTTTCATATCAGGTCACGAAGGCTTTTCTACCATTCTACGTACAACTGAATTGAAAAATATCTAACTTGAACATTTTTGTCAAAATTTAGAATTTTAGTTCCTTGGACGCCGCATGATGATAGCAACATACTCAACGTACGTTTCAAACAAAAAACCAGCCATATTTCGCTTCCGCTTACTCAAGATTAAAAATATTCAACTCATAATATTTAAAAATATAACAAAATAAGACGTTTAGACTAGGTCATCAAAAAACGCGAAAGTTGACAAGTCCAAAATGAAAATTAATTGCTAACATAGGTTTAAATTCCTAACCAACGTGTTTCACGAGCTAAATTGCCTTGCAAGGCCATGATGCACCCCAACACGCAAGAAACTCTACCAGCCCAAGTTTAAAAAATTCACATTTTTGGATTACTTTTTAAACTTTGGCTTATAGCTCGAAACAACTGCTCTGAATGAAAATTTGTACCCACACTAAATTGTAGCTCTCAGAGAGAAGATCCTTCGATGTGAAGATTGGTGGTGTCCCTGTCGATGTGACGCTTCTGGCAAGAATTATATTAACCTAACACCTTGAGGGGCCACAAACGGACAAATTCAAAAAGTTGCTGTTCGTGTCGGTATTGCAAGAAATTATAAGAGCAGTACAAACAAAAAAGTTTAGTCGTCGATTAAGAAAAAGCAAAAATGTATAAATCTATTAAAGAAACATGCCACAGACGACCAAAAGGAATTTTTATTCATTTAAGCGCTAATTAAATTTGACAAGAATACATAATGAACCCTTTAAGAATAGTGTGACAGTATGTCACACAACGTTACATTCGCCGTCGGATTGTGAGATCAATTTTTCTGTTAGCTGGCCCACTTTTGGGGACGGGTGTGAGGTGGGATTTCTTACTTTTATCCTAACCACCAACTTTTGTACTGGGTTTCCAACTTGTCTTCTATCCCCAAATTTTGTTCCAATTTCAATTCGAACTTGATGTATGGGACAGAACAAAGGTTGGAAAGGCAGGACAAAAGTTGGGAGATATGATAAAAGCGAGAAATCCCACTATCATTTTTACGAGGAAGAGAGGACAAAATTGGAAGGTTCCGCCTCCCTTGAAAAATGGTGCAACCAAATGGAAAAATCAACGGCGTACTCCCACACGGCATATAACACAGTGTTACAGGAGTGCGACACTCTACTTCAATTGTTCATTATGAACTCTCGATTATACGAATACACCAAATCATCAAAAACGCCATATTTCATAAGCCTTAACTAAGAATTATTCAAACTTAAATACTTGCATCACAAAGTAAGCGGCATAGAAATGTAATACTGAAAACACAAATAATGGATATGTAAAAAAGCAACACATTATTTCCAAAAAACCATTGCACTCAAGCAATCGTACATGGAGAAACTCATTTTACAAAACAGCAGTCTGGAGACAACGAACCGCTTATGCGATTAGGATTGAAATCATTTTGCAGCCTATTATCGCAAAATGTCGTTAAAAGTTATCAGTCAGACTAAATGCAGACCTTCTAGCATTTTGTATCATTATTTGGCAGCCAATGGGTAGCTGCCGCATCTGTTAGAATCTAGCTGATGACTTTTGATCATAAAGTAATACTGCCCGTAACATATTACTGTTATTGTTTATAAAATATCGTGGTTACACGTGATTCCAGAAAGAATTTTTCAGCGAGGCAAACAACTAGAAATCAAAATTTATTGCGGTAAAACCTTAACCTGAAATAATGAATTCTTAGCTTTAAATTCGATGACTGCATTTGATTTATAAAGCTTACCTGAAAACGCAAAATCTCCCGGCTTGTGAACATATATGCTGAGAATAAGGTTTAGAAAAAAACTACATGTCATCGACGTGAAAAACATGCGCCACGTTAACGCTTGGTTCCAAAAACTGGCGCCTTCTTCTAAACTAAATAAGACTCCCCCGATTGGAGCGCCAAATGCAACAGCAACTCCGGCAGCTGATCCACAAGACACAAAGTCACGAAGTTCTGAAAAAGATGGCAAAACTACAAAAGCTTTTGTTTGGGTAGTATGACTCTAACGAGGAGACAGTCACAATGGAGCAGATATTCAGAGTGCTTTCAACAAATTGCACAATTGCAATCGGTCAGTCTAATTCAGCAATCAATGGCAGGGAAAGGGATATAAGCCGAGTACAAAACCAAACTTTAGCAGCTGCTCCAATATATACTAAGTATGTCGCCCAGCCTTTTACTAGAACAAGAACCTTGATATTACACATAACTATAAAAAGTTAACTTAATTCTGTTAGCATTCATTTAATCTTGGAAAATAATTTGTATTACAGGGCCCTGTCCGCATTAGGAGTACCCTACATTCCAAATCCCCATGTTCGTGAGATTTTCCCCCATGTCCGCCAAAACACCCCATGTTCAACTAAACACAAAATTTTTTAAGTCTCAAAATATCTGTTTTTGTATGCAAAATGTTTTTGAAAATTAATTACCATTATTTTTAACGCTAAAACGTCATTTTATAGCCTGAAAATATTTGTACGACAGTAAAAGTACACGAAAATATGGGATTATTTAACATTTTTAAGCAAAATTTATTGCCCCAATTTGAAATTTCCACCCAAAAATGAAAATAAGCCCCCCGAAGATCCCCAAATTTTGGAAAGCTGTGGACAGGCTAGTTAGCTCATAATCTGCCGTTTAATAAAGTTAGACGATCGGTGAAATCAATAGCTGATAAGCTATAACGAAATGGAACAAAAATATATTCCAGACATTACAGCATAATATGCTTATTATAGTATAGTAGTACTATAGTTTATATAGAGTATATATATTATAGTAGTATATAGACATGCCTTCACACGGAGGCACAATGGAAGGTTTTTTAACCTTACGTGCCTCATTTTGCATATTAAATTTAGATATGTGAGTAGACACGACTAACCTGTATCACAGCGATAATACCCAAAAATATGGCAATCTATAGCACGTCGACCCTCAGCGGTTTTACCTTGACTGATACGAGCCGCTACACAGGCACCTATAATAAAACAAAGCAAGGATTACGGAGATAATTGTCTTCCTAAGAATAACTAAATATAATTAGCAAAATATCTGGAGATAATGTGACTCGGAGCCAGCAACCGGAACCACCAGTTTAAAACGAAATCGGAGCCTGGTGTTAGAGATCTATAGATAAAGAAACAAATGAAATAAACAGCAAATGTACTGAGGATTCAAAATGTGTAAAATAACTCCTACATTGAACGTAACGTATAATTGCGATTATATTGTTTTTTTGGTACATTTCAAAGAGGCTGAGGAAGATAAAACACTTTATCGATCGAGATGGCGTTTGTCTGCTTTTGCCACCAGCGCAACAAAAATGCGATTGTACACAGGGTCACAGCACCATGTACAAAGTGGCGCAACTGGCATGCCACAATTAACAAATTGGTGCATTTGGTATGCCACCAGAGCCAAACTAGCCCAAATAGCTACTATCAACAATTAGATGCAACTGGCATGACACCATCTGCAAATTGATGCAATTTATATGTATATAGATGATGATTATATTGTGCGAAGGCAATCAAATATATACTGATCTACATGCACGTTATCTCAGACGAGCTTATAGCGTTTTGAAATACTCAAAACGGTAAATGGTTCAATTTAAACATGTGTCGCAGCTCATCGAATGAGTAAAATACTGCTACAAGCACACACCAGGTGTTTTATTAACTAGGCTGAAGATGATTAATTTCCATATAGTTAAAATGAAAATTTAACCGAAAGTATGTGTCCTATTTACGTTTTACAGGGCAATTTGTTGTGAAATAAATTTTTATTTTGCGTGGCTGTATTGGAGCTTAGTAATCGTATACATAAATATGTACGTTTAGACCACAACTGGAGAAAAATGTGAAAAAATTTTAAACATTTTCAAGTAATCAGAATTCCAGTTTTTGTATGGTCTTGCTTTTTATTAGAACCACAACCGGAACAAATGTTCGCAGGAACCGGAATTCTGGCTACTTCCTGGAAAATATTCAGCTACATTGAAATTACTACCTTAGAATCAATCATGCTGAAACCAACCTGAGTGAATCATTGGGCCTTCCTTTCCAACTGACAGGCCCCCAGAAACACTGAACAAAACACCCACAGCTTTAGCAATAAGTGTTTTCAGGCTAGAATATAAAAAACACACTGGCCAAAAATATTTGTTATTTACTGGGCTCTCCATTCGCTGAAAATTTAGCCAGTGGGCCTGGTTTGGCACCAGGGGGCATTTTGCCAATAGAAAAACGGTTAAATCATGTCGGAGACATTTTTGTTGCTTGAGAAATAGCGATTTTGAAACAACTTTTGACAAAAATTCCAAAATTTTTGGGTTCACGACGGAATTTTATTGCAAACTTTGATCAATTTTTATGTCGTTTGGGGGTGTTTCTATACAGCACAAACAAAAAATTTTGCCAAGAGGCGTTGAACCAGAAGAAGAACAAAATTTGACAAGGGCACGAACCGGAGGGCACGTCATTTTTGCCAGGTCACTTGAAAATGACACACCCCCAATTTGGAAAGCCCAGAATCCACACTAGCAATACAAAAGCCCGATTTGAAAGCAGAGAAAATAACGAGTGTAATTATGTGCTCATACTCAAGCTCCTTCAAACAGACCATAATACAGAATGTTAGTCAACGTTTGATTATGGCAGCATACCGAAACATCCAAACACAAATACATACTCCTTTATGCAAAACAATCAACAATGACATCTAACAATATTATAATGTTCTTACGAAACAGGTAATAAAAGCATCCGAAAACAACTCAAGTCTAGACGAAAGTGTTATTTTTACGTTTGCGACCAACTTCCTTTGAAATATACAATGGGTCAAAGAACAGTCAGGCTTTAATTCGAAACCTACGCAGCTACAAACCAACGCGACTTAGCTAGTCACTAGATTTATGGTCACAACACTAAATTACAACAGTTTCTCTAATTGTTACTAAATTTCAGCATTAGTGAGCTCCCAATACCGAGATTCAAAATGGCATGACATACATACACATCATATATAAAATTTAAGCCGATCGTTAATTTAAGGACGACATTATTTGCTTAATAGTTAATCCTATAAACGTAGCAAAGCTCGGCGAACGCGTCATTTACCAAAAAAATATTCAAAAAAATTGGCCATCAAAACAAATATGCATTTTTAGTATTTTGCATGCTTAACTAGCGTAATTCCAAAACGGTGTTTCCTTTAAAGCGTACACAATACCAATACTATCGCATTTCACATATCTCTGGCATACCGTTATCACAATCGATTTATAATACGGACAAGTCAAGACAGTTACCCGCTAGGAGTAAATGTTGCTAAACTTATATGTTAACAGCGGAAGGTTGACATATAATGGCCGGATATTATTGCATTTCATACTCTTCGACTGCTGTACAGAAAGCTGAATTTAGAATATCAACGTAGTCATTGACTGCAGACTAGTTGCTATTGCTGCGTTTGATTTCGCCGAGCGATTAGCTAATTATATAATGCTCAAAGAACTATGCAAAAACCTAAAATGATCTAGAAGACGAGCACATCATATAACTGTTCGGTTTCGTTTGTTCGTCCTTTTGATTACCAGTCTTCAGTACTAGCAGCGCTGCACTATGTTGAAATAACCGTGTGTTCCTGACATGCGATAACTTGATGCCCATCGTTTAATATCGCGCTTCACGGTTAAACGCTTTAAAGTGAAATGTGACGTGTTAATGCAACAAGTATACTAGAAAAATAAATCATAAACTTTTACCTCACAACGCTGGGAATCTTAACGCCATTGAGGAAACACTTAATTTGTGGTATTCCACTGCCTGCTGCTACAGGACCAGCCACTCCGACCACCATTAAACTTGCAGCAGCTGTGAACAACACGTTGATTCCCATCCATATGAGTAGTGGAACAACCAAACACTAAAATTCTATAAGTAAGCAAACCGTCAACTGCCTGTTTAACTTATACGCAATAATATATTAAAATATAACCTGAGGTTGCTCAAGGATCACCATGGATTGTATGAGATTGATTATGGTTTACTGTGCTAGCACGCATTGACATTACAAACATTGACTAACTTCGTGCAACAACAACACTTTCAAATATAGTTTCGGCATGTTCTACGCCTATGCCTTTATGACTAAGCGAAATAAGCACTATAATAAAGTGGGAAGGATTACCGGACATAACATGCGGCAAATGCACGAAGTTCTGAACAAAAGCATAAATCCTATATTTATACATTATATACAAGCCACAGTTTAAAAGCAATTCAATATTTAAATTTTCAACATGTGCATTAAAAGGATTTGGTTATTGTTGAGGTGAGCGACGGGCTTGCGAGGTTATTTCACTCCGTTCAACACATTAATTTTACTATTTACGCAGCGAACAAGCATTTAATTGTATGTGCACTGATAAGTTTTACTGTGTCCGTCCGTTCGTCCGGCTAGTTTTTCTAAATATCTCAAGAAGGAGTAAGACTATTCCCATCCGGTCTTTTGCATAAGATAGCTTATACATGGCCCATCTCCGCAACACACCATCTATGGTCCATCTATGCAACTCACATAATGGACTATGGTGGGTCACCTTAGAAAGGGTACCATCTAAATTTTTGTGAACGAGGGAAAATGCGTTTTGGTTATATCTCACGCAGGTCTTCTATAAAAAATGTTGCATGTCTTTTATATTCGCCTGGATATGATCTACAACGTTGTTAAGCACCACGTTTTTGTTAGGCTGGAATAGATTTTGTTCTGTTGCTGTTAGACTTTGTTAGAACCAAACGGATTCACTGTAACCCTTTATATATCGTATGTTACAATAATCGTTAATTAGCACGATTTGGCAACTATAAAGGTTTGGGGAGTCACTGAAAACAATGAAGTCATTCATTTGAATATATCAGTGATCGGTGTTCCCTTTTTGAAATGATACTGTAAAGTCTGACCTCCCCCCCAAGATCCATGCATGATTTCGTGATTTTAAACATAATGTCATAATTATTTTGTTGCGTATCTTGATACAAATGTTGTCGAGGGTGATGAAAACGATCAAAGTAATGCATTTGAACGAATCTTTGGCCGATTAACTTTTTTTGAAATGGTACTATATCCCCAGGACCCCTCCCCCAACCAAGGATTAGCCATGTTTTCGTCATTTTGAATGTAATATATTTTGTAGTATCTGCTAACACGAAGTTTTAGTTCAGAGTTCTGGCAAATGTATACTTTTTGGAATGATACTGTATCCCATGCCAGCTCCCTTGAGCCACGAATGATTTCGTGGTTTTCAACCAAACGTTAGAATTCGTTGCATTTTTGTGGTTGTAAAGGTTTTCAATAGTGTTGAAAATGATAATGTTTTTTGTTTGAGTGTGTCTATAACCGATATAGATTTTTGAAATCGTGCTGTATCCTTGAGCCACGCGTGATTTCATGATTTTCATGGTAATGTTATAGTTTGTTCCAATTGTGGTTATCAAAGCTTTCGAAGATGCTGAAAACGGTCCATGTCAATTTTAAGGGCCGAAGTATAATGCATGCCTTGCCGTTCTCGATATACTAAGCCTAAGTCTTAGCCTAAGCTAAGGTCACTATATGAGCCATGCACTAAGGCTAAGTCGGGGGCTGCCCCCCCCCGAACCCCCCCGCTCTAATCTGTTCTTTTTTCTAACGTTATAACGTCCGGCCCTAAACTTGACATGGGCTCTGAAAACGATGAGATGATTCGTTTAATTGCATCTGTGTCCAATATACATTTATGGCGTACGTAATACTGTATCCTTGGCATCCCAATGATGTATGCATAATTTTGTGGGCTTCAACCTAATCCTGTAATTTGTTAAGTCTGAAAATATGAATGTTTTTTCCGGCTGGCAAAAATGATGAGTTGATGAGTGCAAAATGTATGTGTGACTATAAACGTCGCTTGCTCGCAGTGATCCGCTTGCTGCGCAAGAGTGCGTTGACGCACCTTCTAGTTTAAGCATACAGTGGGTATCGGGTGTATAATTGAGTTTATCGGACTTTAAGGATTGTTTTGAAACCGCGAAATAGCCACTGAGCGTAAACTAATGGGCCCCCTTTTAACTCGTCTCCTGAGTCACTGGTAATAATTCAAGTACTGGAACGCTTTGACAAATACAGCTAATATCATGAAAAGCTGTGAAAATATCTAACTAAACTTGAAATGCTACAATTTTTCAGCTCTGAGATGTGATTCACCCGGGTTACTGGTACTAATCTAAGTTCTGAAAGTCTTACACGAATGCAGCTACAATGCGGAAAATATGCTACACTATCTAAACATAAGTGTTTATCAGTCTCAGTTTGCCACTCGCTCCAGTTACTGGTAATAATTCAACTTCTGATAAAACGTTAACGTGGCGGAAAACGGTAACAAATGCAGCTAATATACTGAAAACCTATAATATATCCAATTAGCTTGCGATACTGATATTATTAGTGCACTGGTAATAATCTAAGTTCTAGAAAACATTAACAAATACAATTAAAATCCTGAAAAGCTAGAAAATATCTGTTAAACTTGGAGTACTAATTTTTTTCAGCCTTTAGTTTGTCATTCACCCGGGTTACTGATAATAATCAATATGTTGGGAAACTTCAACAAAACAACTAAAATTCTGAAATGCTGGGAAAATATTCAATTAAACTTGAAATGCTAATATTTTCCAGCGCTCTGTTTCACACCATACATTTTTAAAAGTAGCAAAATTTTTGACAGAGTTGAGCTTACAGCAATAGTAAACATACATGATTCGAGCCACTATTACAATGATTGAAGTAGCCTTGTATGGTTTCAAATTTCCACGCAACAATGTAATCGATTATGATACGAATTGTCGCACCAACACAAGCCGTTACCATTCCGGTTAAAAAGCAAACCAGCCACCGGTTTATTGTCTGGCGCCATATTATGCTATGAAACGAACGCTGTTTGACTTCCTGTAAATAAAACAAAAAAAAACAACATTAATACCAACTAGCTAATAAAGGTAATAAATTACAAAAAGTAAGAGGTGCAATAGGCAAAGTATTCTATATCTTATTTATGTATTTTAACTAAAATTTAATCAATTGTTTTAAACATTTTTGATGTCAAACCCACCATGCAAAAAGCTAGCTAGCTAAAAATTAGCTATTCAATTAGCAATATCAACTAATTAGCTAATTAGTTAACTATCATAGTTAACATGATAACATCATAGAGCGATAAAAGTCACATATTCATGATCAGCGACATCTAAAATCCCCGAGCGCAAAAAAAGCAATGTAATGAGATTTTAAAATTTGCACAAATTTACCTAAATATCTAATTAATTAGCATATACAGCCAAGTTTTGGAGCTTCAGAAATGCCATATTCGTGATCGGCGACAGAGAAAACCCTCGTGACAATTTTTTCGTTTTTGAGCACTTTGAAAATTTTCAAGAAATTTGGTAGCTAATAATTAATTAGTAATTAGCTAATTAACTAACAACATGTTTTTAACATTGTCGAATAGTAATAAGCATCAGATTCATAATTTGCACGGCGAGATGTAGTAGACGCACCAAAATAAAAGCTTTGCACTAATATTCATTCCAAAAATAAGCAGCGTTTGTTTGAAAATGCTAAAAATAGGCTAACACATTTAACTAATTAGTAATTCCTAATTAACTAAACCAAATTTTGACAAAATCTATGTCTTACACCTGATCAATATTAGTCCTTTCAAACAAAAATATTGAATCGGCCCAGTATTTATTGAGGTGTCCGACGGACGGACAGACGATGCCCCGACTCTTCAACCTCTGACGAAAACAAAAACGCTTCGGTTCGCTCTCAATAATGTTACTTTTGAAAATAATAAATTAAGTGGCCTCTGCTGAACGCGTGCTATATACTGAAGCAAGTACTGCGTCGCGACTGTATTTCACATGATTTAGCAAATTACATATAAAATAGCACTTAAAATAAATAATATTTGGCTACCATACTGAATTGTGCAGTTTGGCGACTTTTAATTGGAACGTTGGTACAACTGAAAAGAACACAAAGTAAAGGGAAAATTACAACAAAATTTCTACTGTAAAATATCGTACGCGTGTATACATAGCTATTTTTGATAACAACGTGAATTTTGAGATAAGATGCACTAAACTTGATTTAAATGCAAACGCGTACATAGCAATGAGCATACTTGCATTCACCAACCGAATTATCTGCAATTAAAATTAATCAAAATTACTAATAATCTTAATAGACGGAAATTTAGATCAATTTATCATTTTATTATCTAATATTATCTAATTAATATCTCTTATAGTAAGATGCGACATGTAAAATCATGTGGGTTTTAGTACAAATATTTTGGCCCATAACAATAGTGTCTTATATTTTAACACTTTCAGTTCCATGACAAAGTACAAAATTGCACGCATAAACTGTGCGCTAGATTGTTATAATTTAATTTTGGCACTCACATCATTATAAATATCACTTTCAAATGTTTCGTAGTCGAGAGAATCAAATCGTTCAGAAACAGCCGGTATATGTTTGCCAGTAGGATCTTTCAATGTGACATGTGTGTTGGCTACTGACGCCGAATCAGCAACATCATTTCTGTTCAACATCTTAATTGAACAGCTATTACGATATTTTTACATCTGCCAAGTTAACAATGTTATCTTCATAGCCGTCTACACACAGGATGGTAGATTTAACATATTAGCTCTTCAAATACTCCACTACGGCTTACGCGTGACGCAAACAATCACAAAATTAATAATATGTAATCACAAACACGGAAAACTTAAGCAGAATCGCGTGAAAAGCGAAATACTAAACGGTTTCTGCAAATTAGGAGCGTGCGTAGAACCCCTAGCATATCTCGGCCACCTCCTGGTTCGTACCCCGTGGCAAGATTTTAGGGTCGCCTTGAAGAATTTTGTTGCCACGACAGAACACATCCATAGAAAAAATGACAATATAAAAAAAATACCAATAAGAAGTTAAAATTTTTTTTATGAATTTATGTAAAAATTGGCGATTGTTTCACTTCTCAGTCCGAGAAATCATAGCATTGATGTTATTATTTTAACACTTTGAGTAGAAAAACTCTGAATTTATCAGTATTTAAACTTCTAGGCTTCGGTTAAATAGAGGCTTGCCTCATTTTTACCTCTAGCTAATCCAGCGCCTGTGGTTCCGAAAAATGGGCTCGCATACATGCCGCCTAATTTTTCAACCGAGAGAGGCCAACATAGGATATGTATTTAAGAAAAGTCAGTTACGCGCTTGTACAGGATTTAGTATCTTATTCACAAACGTATGGAAACACAAATAAATTTTTTCGTCTTTTACACCGAATGCATTTGCGTTCGTTTAGACGAAAGTTATCGCTAACGAATGTTGTAATGCTTCGTTTTTGTTCACCTATTTCTGACCGTGACTATAACTTTAGACCAAATTCCCACATAATAAGTTGTTGAATTTTAAAGCAAGTCATGACGTTAACATACTAGTAATGTGTGAGGTTAACAACCTATTGTCAAAATAATATCACTTTATACTATGTTTAGCGGTGACGCAGCAAGAACAAAACATGAGTCTATATGGCGTTCCACAGTTAAAAATATATATACTCTATTTTATATGCATAAAAATTGACGTGATGTATTTACGGGAAACTAGAATAAATAAATAAAAGTTTCGGTTTCAGCTGATTTTGTTCGATAATATCGGAAGCAGCATTTCTAATGCAGTCTTGAAAATATGTAAATTCTATTGCAATAAACTTATATTTCAAAGAACATGCATTTAATTTTATACCAACAGTGAGCTGGGGCGACAAGGTGTAATCAAAAACCCCAGATTTCAGTTGCTGGGACCCACAAATTCATTGGGCATCGTAATTGGGATTAGGCCGAAGATTTGAAAAGGTTCTAACGTTGTTGTTTTGTACTTTAATACGCTGTCTAACGTGGCAAAAATTTAAAAGTATTTAGCCAGTGAGTATTCGTTCGGAGGGGTACAAAATTTTTCAACAGAAAGGGACAAAACATCTTTATATACTATAAAAAAAGTACCACTGTTCCGCGGCTTGTAAAGAATTCGCTCGGTGGTAAGGCACGTTCCCGAGCGTTAAACACGTTTGCTTTTGAAAATACAGCCATAATTTCAACTATTTAACTCAGCTCGATGAGGTTGTTCAGAAAATGACAAGCTAGAATCATATTTACGATGCTTTTATGGTTAATGGTACCTTGGCCCAGAAAAATTTCAAAAATCTAAATAAGTATATAATTTTATGCAATTAAAACCGCACTTAATGTAAAACTTAGAGGAATCGGTTTTTGAGTGAAGAAGCTAAAACCACTTATGCGAATGTGTAAGTCTAAAGCCAGATATCTATAAGCGATCCAGCTGGTTAGCCAATTCAACTCAGCTCGTAGCTTGAATGATTACATAAAATATTTTTTGAAAATTTTCAATCCAACAGAAACGACTGGTAATACAAAAAATCATTCATGGCCTAATTATCGTTTTCTGACTCGCCTAGTCAAACTATGTTAAATATGCCTATTTCCCCTGTCGCACGAACGCGAAATTAAAATTTAATCAGGACATGCAAGATTTATTTGAGAAAACTGGCACAGCAGTTTGTAACATTCATGGTCAAAATAAATATCACTTCGTCTAGCTTCATCAAATAATGCAAAAAAAGTCATTTCCCTAACATGACTTGTCCTGGTAAAAATGTTTAGCTGCTTCACTCTGAATGTGATTGCAACGCATCAAGCGCACACTAGATAATCTCGCTCTGTCTCCTATCCTTCGCCCCCATTTACTAGATAATTTGAAACGTTATTGAACAGGAAACTTGAAATTATTGGTTTATCTGGTCCCAAAAATAACTGAAGGCATGCATATCTTTTTGAACAGAATTCTATAACTTAGACAAACTGTGACACTGCTCCGCACAGTTTTATGCAGCGTTTACGTTATAAAGGACCCACCATGTGAAGGTTTTGTCCACCCTGAGTGTCTCTTCCACCATCAATTATATGGTGTCTTACACACCATGGTGTTTCTGATGATATTTTCAGATAAGTTACATAGACAGTGTACTGTCGCTAATATTATGGCGTAGACTACACCATAAATGTTATTTACACGTAATATATAATAAATTTGTGTATGGTGTCCTTGACACCGTCAGTAAAAAACATTAGGTAGATTAAGACACTATAGCTACTTCAATGTCTTACACCATGTTTTGCATTACATAGTGTGGGTATACCACTGGATGGTGTAGGCTAGACCATAGGGGGACAAAACTTTCACATGAGGTCCTTTATAACGTAAACTACGCATTCACACAGTTCATAACCAAGAACGCCGCTTCTGGCTGAGATGAAAAAATATTTTAAGAGCTGTTGAACTCACTGCTGTTTAAGCAATATCTTAGCTAAGCTTTACAGAATTGTAAAGTAGCCAAATTGTTTTTGTAGCGGAGCAGTGTTCGACTTCCGACCTTGGTACCTCTAAATAATCTACACTGTTACGCATATAAAGTTGGACTGGGGCAATGCCAACATACAGGAAACATCTATAAATCGGAAAACAGCTGCTACAATCATTCACCTGACTTTGTCTTAACATAATGCTGAAGATGAAAAATTGTGCCTCATTCTTACATTTAAAGCACAGCTGGAACAAAATTGTGAAAAGCTCTAACCAAAATTTTTAAACCAGAATGGTTTTAACCTTTCTATCACTATTCTTGCCTGAACTCCGATTATTCTCCGAGGCTCATATACGTAAAATAGAAATTGTCTGTAAAGAAACAGAGACTGTCTATACCGTTCTCTATAAACATATCACGCAAGCCATAGCGTCGAGGGAGCCTACCGTTGTAAAACCCGCAAGATTCCCGAAATCCCCTCAACAGCGGCAGATATTTACCGTAGAAATCAATGCAAGAGTCGTATATTTGAAGATAACTGGGAATTGCGAAATTAACGAAACCGCAAAATGCGTTTTTCAAAAGTATTCGCGAGGAAAATCATAAAAGGCTTTTACCATCAAAAGCCAAGTTTTTCGTTTTATTTTCAGCTGTAACTAAATAAAATACCAAGATTGCTGCATTTAAATGACTCTACTCGCTCAGCGCCCTAACGAAAAGTCAATGTGTGTAATTGGCATAATACTCAAAAAAGATTTAGTATAACTAAAGCCAAATCATTTCAACATAATTTACTTCAGTATTGTAAACATTAACAGTAACAAATTATTCTGAAACAACGTAGTTGGTTTTATAAATCCGTATTAATTGAAATAATGCAGTTCCTTAGGGTGGTTATAGCATCTAAAGATCAACGTGCGAGTAAAATTACATAAAAACATCAGTCCGTGGCATAATGTACAGTACCCGCCAAAAATGACTGTCGCTCGCTCGCGACTCGCTCGAAATAAATTTGTTCTAAAAATAGAATTTTCTATTAATTTAAATAGTTGCGAAATCTGGAGCGAGCCACTCGCTCGCTCGAAATACGACGGTCATTTTTGGCGAGTACTGTAGGTTAGCCATTGTCGTTAAATTTTTTTACACCAGACTTCAGCATTAGTACCGTTAACTAGATTATACTTACATGGATAGGCCACATATGTAACATACTATGAATGCTTGTATTCCGCAAGAACACTTCACACATTCGAGCCGTATATCTTGCACAAATTTCCTATTTAGCGCTGTAAAATCCTCCACTGTATAAAGCATGAATTGAAAGGAAACATGGCGTATAATAACTAAATAAAAAACAGAGAACACTTCGCGGACGTGTTGAAGTAGACAAAACAGATTAAATTCCACTACTTATGTACAAAGTCTGGCTTCTCCATGGTGGGGCCCTAACATTTTCATGCGACCCCGCTTAAAAACAGGTACCCCGAATGGTGCCTCTGGTAAAATTGTTAGGGTAAATCTTACCTATAAAATAAATCTTGACAAAATTTTCTGCAAAAATCAATTTCTGTGGGTTACAAATAAATTTAAGTTGCTTTTAGCTTCAATAACATCATTTTCAGGTTATTTATTGACAGTTGAAAATTTTTATATTTCGACCCTCAGTTCCACAGGGGCTTGGAGAAGTTAATGCCCCTTGGCAAAATCCTGTGCACCCTATTTTTTAGTTTGACTGGTAAATTTAACCAGCATTATTTGCAAAACTTACTGGTTAATAAGAAACTGCAGCCAAAAATACAAACTAGTAACTCACAAGCGAGGGTGACACGGAGCGAGCGTGGTTTCGTTTTTAAGTAATCATTTCGTTTAATCACCTGTAACAGAGTGTGTTTGATGTATATACCACCCTAAAACCTCATAAAATATCGTAAACCCAGAACCCATCGAAAGCAACTGACAAAGCATCAAGTATTTGTGCTGGGTTCTAGATAACCAAATCATCACATTCAGCCTAACGTCAATCCTCTATAGACAATTTTTGATAACATGTACGCAATACGTAACTAAATAACAGAGTATATTATGGAAATCTTGTTCACTGACCCTAAACTCATTAAAACCGATGAAAATTCACGGATTATGCATGATGGACTCTAGATAACCAAATCATTGTATTCAGCATAACCGCTACAGACTATTTTTGATGACATGAACGTAATACGTAGCCAAACAATTGAAGAGTAACTATGTTCAGGAAATTTTGTTCATTGGCCGTAAATCCATTCAAAACCGATGAAAAGGCAGCATGAAATGTGCACTATGGACTCCAGATAACCATATGATTGCATTCCGCCTTAAGAAATACCTGTATAGACCATTCTTGATGGCAAGACATAATCAGATAAATGAAAGCAAGCTACTTTTTGAAAAACCAGCTCGTCTATCGTAAACCTTTGAAACCCCATGAAAAAGTAAAATACAGTGAAGCTGGACTCTAGATAGCAAAACCATCGTATTCAGCGTACTTATTAACCTAATAGGTACTCATTGCAAGGCAAAAACAAGCACGAACACAACGAAATCTGAAAAATCGATATTTCTGCGAAACCATACAGCAGTAGTCAGCAAATTTGCACTCAATAAACTGATGGTGTTTCCATTTTTTCGATGCGAAGCCTGAGTCGCGAGATATGGGCTGCGACAGACTGGTACCCGTATGGCCAGATTTGGGAAAGGACCCTAAAACATGTTTATGCCATACTGACCCCGTCGATGGGATTGGAGCTGTTCACATTCAACTAAAGGGCACATGCTCGTCACTTTTTTGAGGAAAACATTTGATGAAATCATCCATCCGAAGAAGTGTTTTGAATGACAGAAAAATAAATTTTTTGGATTTTTGCCCCTAGCGCTATCAGTGGAAACTCTGTACATTTCGCTCATACAATTAATTCTTGCTTTTCCATTAGCTAAGCTTTGTCAAGGGACATGAACGAGGAAGGCTGAACTTGGACGAGGAGATTGCAACTAGGAGCGGAGTTTCAAAATCTAAAACTTTTCTAAGTTATGCGTTTTACTGGAAAATGATAAAATAATTACTAGAAAGCGCTAGAAACGTTGGTAAAATGAATTTGCGTGACGTTAAAAAGAAAGTTCTCATACAAGTTTTATATTCTTTAATCCAATTTTAACACCAGACTGTAGTCAAAGCTATTATGAACGTTTTGTGATAACTAAGGATTTCGACAAGGGAAAGCGAAGAAATTTGTAAAGTGGAGTTGAACTAGGAGAAGCCCAAAATTTTGCTTCAGATCACCAATTTTTGCTAGGGTGAACGGAATTTTTCGAACAATGCCAAGAGCTCCACTCAATTTGAAAAAGCCAGTATACATAATTTATAGCGCAATCTTGCTAACATAACATTTATGCGCTATCAAAGAAAAGCAGAAGAAATGGAAATCATTGGCACAAACATATTGGTCGACAAAAACGATATATACACACTTTAGGTCATTCACTGTGATTCACAAATAAGGCTAACAAACTGTTACCAAATTTAAGACTCCTAGACTAGAACCTTTCTAAATATCATCGAGCTTCC